>PVJL010010441.1:0-11233 GCA_004026885.1 Lyroderma lyra | reverse complement strand
AATTTAAAAAAAAGAAGATACTTAACATTGTGTATATATTTTTAAATAGAAATTCCACTTCTAGGAAAATTCTCATATAGGTATAAAAGTTGCATAAATGTGTGTTGGTTTTTTAATATAAAAAATGGGGAAATGCCATCTCTATCCGAAGGCAATATAAATTATTGGTGTTCATTTATTGATGCTCACCATATATTATTAAAGGAAGAAAAGGAGGTTATAGGACAACATGCTTAGCATAAATGCCACCCCATATTTTTTTCTCTCACCTCAAGCTCCTTGACTATGAACATTGAAAATGGACCTTTGTGTGAGGCCATTCTCACACTGGCTTTTTCCCCACCAAATGACTCATTCCGATACTTCCGGTCTCAACTTAAATGTCATCTCCTGAAAGAGGTCTTTCCTGACAACTCTTCTACATTAGGTACCTGTACCCCTGTCATTCTTCATCACAGCATGCTGTTTATGTGCCTTATAACACTAACCACAATCTGTTGTTGTTTGCATATTTCATACACCAGAAGGTAAGTTTGGTGCGAGTAAATTTATGTTGTTTACAGGTATATCTCTAGCAATTTGCATGATGCCTGGTGCATAGAAGGCATTTCATAAAAAATTGAAGAATAGAAATAAGGAGGGAGGGAAGAAAAGAGGGAAGAAGGAAGGGAGGGAGGGAGGATAATTCATATAGAAAAAGTCTAGAAAAATTTACACTAAAATACTGACAATTGTTATTTCTGAAAAGTGAGAAGGAAGATGATTTAAATTTTTTTCACTAGAGTTCTGTTGTTTTTTTCTAATTTTTTTTTGTACAATGAGTTTTACTTTTATAAGCAGCAGAAGAAGCACAAAGTATTTTGTTTTGAGATGATGAAAGTTATGAACATTAATAGAGACCTGAATTAAGGTAATGACAATAGAAATGGAAAGGAAGTGGTGAATGTTGAAGAAACTCTAGGGTTACAGTGCACAGGATTTGTAGGAGCATGAAGAAAAGGAGTCAACAATGACACTCATACTGTAAGAGGTGTAATACAATTGGAAAGTGCTTTATAGTTTCTTTTCCATTAACATGGTTCTTCTCTTAACTTTCTTTTCACCTCATTTTGGAGACAATGACATAACACATTTTATCCTAGAAACATATTTCTGGTATCAGTGTACTGGCATTCGGAAACTGATATCAGGGAGAGGGACATTGAGAATCTGCTCTAAAGTAGTGGTTATGGAAATCAGAAAAGTAAGAACTGGGGAGCATTAGGATATTAGAGTCCTCAGATTGTGTGTGTGTGTGTGTGAGAGAGAGAGAGAGAAAGAGAGAGAGAGAGAGATAAAGATCAGAGATATCAAGATGAATCTTTGATCATTGTCAAGTTTCTTGCTTGTGCCACTGGGAAGACTGTGGTGATGTTTCCTGGGAAAGAATACAGAGAAGTAGAAATTTCTCTGATTTGTTTGGTTTAGAGGAAGAACTTGAATTAGTTTTTGGAAGTGATGAGTTAGAGGCAATGATATCATGCTTCTGGACTGAGCAGGGGAAGCAATTGGCTTGTGATAGGGAACTGAGGAAAAAAATAAAAATTAGCAATTGTGTGCTCTTGGATACATGGAAGTGTACATATTTACTAGTTATGTCTGTGCATTTGCAGCTCAAGGAATAATTGAGTGCTGGAAATACTGATTTTGGAATCATCAGGTTATAGGTGTTAAATGAAATAGAAATGTTCAGAAGCCACAACTTTTAGCCTTACCTTCCTCCAAAAACCTTAAATTTCTCCCTTTCTTCCTAATAATCTCAAGTACCCACAGTTATCAAAGAATTCCATTGTTGAAATTACTCAGTGCTACAATTGGGCCTACTGCAGAATATCACCTATGTTCCTTTCGGAATAATTTTTGTGATTCCTAAGATTTGTTTCTCTACTCTTTCTTCTAGTTTGATGATTTCTTCTAATTGTTTAACACATGCAATTGGGGAAAATGCCAGTCCAGAGTAATGCTGGGCAATTCGTTTCAATTTTTTTTTGAGTTCTGAAATTATTCTGCAAAACTAAAATAAAGAAATAAACCATCAGTTAAACTTAGAAAAGAGTTGCTGGGCCACATGCATGTGGTTAGTAACATATGACTTAGCAGACATATAATACAAAAGGTTGATTTTGCTTTTTCATTACATGTAAAAATTTTGCCTCATGCTTCCAGTCCTGTATTATAGGTTGTATCACATACAACCCACTTCCTAGATTAGGACGCCAGATATGAGGATGAGAATTTTCTAGAGAATACAGTAAACAAGCAGGAATGAAAAAGGTGTAGGAGATCAGCAATGAAAAACCTGTCAAGAAGTATAGATAGTATTTTCCTTTCATTCAGCTTCCTCCTCCTTATCCAACCTGATGTTTATTAGGAAAAAATATTCCATTCACTTCCTCATAAAGAATGGTTTAACTGCATTTTCTTATTTATTCATTAATTACCAGAGAACTGTATTAGAAGCAAATAGTTTTTGCATTTATCTAGTGGCAGAATGCTTGTGTCTCTCTACTCAGTTCTTCAAGCAGGACCCTAAAGTTCAAACAACACATTTAACAAATGGATCCTCCCACTCTCCACCTGTACCTGGATTTGAGAGCTTGCCAGAGTGATGGGGAGAAGGAATGTAACCCCATACATAAAAGAAATTACATGCCCCATTCTCTGCAAGGACTAGAAGGACTAGAAGCTTAGTCCATATTTTCTGAAGATGTAAGTTTTAAATCATTATATCTCAATGAGTTACCTTATATTAAGTATATAATTGGTTAAAACAACTAGAAATTACTATTTGCTTATTTTATTTTTTCCTCTACCACAATTATCTTTATTTCTTTCCTCATAATGTTATACCTGGATGTGGGGATTTTATTACATTAAAATTTTACCTTCAAAATTGAATATCATATTCATTAGACAAATATTCAGCTGATCCAAGAGATAATTCATGTTGTAGCTGGCTGATTTTCTTTTATAATTTTCCTTGTTTATTTTGCTAAGACCTCTTAAGAAACAACAAGTACAATTTATTTTTTTCCACCTTTAAGTCCCCAACCACTTGAACCAAACTTGAGTTAGATTAAAATATTTCTTATAGAAAATGATAGCACTTGTAAATTCTTTTATTATATGTGAAACTTTCAGTGTTAAAAATTATAGAATGAAGTACATTGAGGTAGGACTCTTATGCAATTAAGAGGGATAGGTATTACATAATGTTTAAATTCTTAAAGAGCACCTCACTTCCTCTTTCTTTTGTTAAATAAGAGAATCATTTAAGCCTTGCTTTCCCAGAATGATAAAGATGTACTGTTAAACACTTTAGAAATACTTACTTCCCATAAATAATTATACTCCACTCTTGGGTCTTACATGCTAGACTATGTCATGAGATTCCTGATCAAGTCCTTATTGCATTACTAATGAGAAACACAGAATTAATCTGAACATCATGTCTTCATTTGAAAAATCCTAAGTGACTTAACATGAATAGCGGTGGTGGCATTCATTTGTTTATATTCTTTGTGCACCCTATAAATTTGACCCTTCTCATCAGATAATTCTACTACCAGAAAATATACCATAGAGATTAATCTATTTCTCCTTTCAAAGGTTGAGGGTAAATGTCTTGCTCATTCAAGGGACTCAGAATGGCCACAGCAAATAGATTTATTCATTTGAATATTTTAACTTTTGCAGCATGAAGCAAACAATCCAAGAAAAGTACAATAAAAACTAGATTCCTATTGTTAATGAGGCATGTTGTCTATCGAAGACACTAATTTCACTACAGGGTGCAGTCTTGGAGCCTTTCAGTCTAATTGAAATCATTTCCATATTCTTTATCAATTCCTTTTTCAGGTGAAATCTCAAATGACTTTATTTTCTTCACTTATGACTCAGTTAAAGACTACATTTTTTCCAAAATAATTATTTAAACACAACTGCATTTTTCCAGTAAACACATTCTAAGAATAAATGACTTTGCTGGTGGACATCTACTAAATGGGAGGAAGACATTATTGTACTAAGCTTGCTTCTAGTGTTACTAACACTTTTATATATCTCCAAGGTACATAATATGAAGTAGGAAACATGTTTCTGGGGGCCTCTGAAGGCAAAGGAATTGAATATGTGTTCAAGAGTTTGCAGTTGAATTAACTATTTTTTGGTTAACTAGTGCCAATATGAACTCGATTGAAATAACTAATCCCATGTTTGAAAGAAAGAAAAAAGTGTGTGTGTGTGTGTGTGTGTGTGTGTGTGAGAGAGAGAGAGAGAGAGAGAGAGAGCGAGCGAGCCCTGATGCTCTCTATACAGTAT
This sequence comes from Lyroderma lyra, assembly GCA_004026885.1. Lineage (NCBI taxonomy): Eukaryota > Metazoa > Chordata > Mammalia > Chiroptera > Megadermatidae > Lyroderma > Lyroderma lyra. Next base: position 6,874 of record PVJL010010441.1, on the reverse strand, counting down.
TCCAACAAGGAAAATCACCTATACACAACTTGTCCTTTGAGATCATCAAAGCAAGTTGAATATGCATAGATCCTGAGTTGATTGCCTGTTTTTATTCTGGGTCATTTGGATGAATTCCAAAACTGTCTGCAAAGTTTTATCAATGTTAATTGCCAGATGAAATTTTTTTATTCTATTATTTGACGTCTCAGGTAAGAAGCTTGTTTGTTGTCAGTCATCAGAGGGAAATTTCTGGGTGGGTTTATGAGATCCTGTGGGTAGTCTGGATAAAAGAGCAAGTAAGGGAATAAATATCTTTCCCTCTCCTGGAAATATTGCAGAGGGAGCATTTGATTTCTTCTACAGTTCTTAATGTGATGATATTGTGCTTTCTAAAAATGGAAGTAAAGAATCAAAATGATTAATACTGAGAAAAGAAAAAAAGAACTGGTACATTGAAAGTTCTCAGTCATTTTTCAATTTATCTTTATAAAATTTGACAAATGGTAAATTGTATGGGAGATGAATTTGAAAGCTTTATGAGTTTCTACCTACAAAATTACAACCAAATTTATAGTGGGAAGAAATTAGGAAATATTGCATATATTGTACCTTTCTAACATTATGAGGGCTTTTGTTTGTGTATTATTGTGGTTGCCATTTACCTTCAGGTTGTCAGAAGTGACACATATTATTTTTCTTTAAGATTCTGTTATTAGTGGTGAAGTTCATGTAACTCATCTTGAGTTTTTGATAGTGTCTCCCCACCCTCATTGAGTGGTTTAATCCTTCAACAATGCTGGAGGATAACACAGTGCAGATTATTGCTCTGATATCATTAATTAATCACAGGGGCTTGTTATTCAGGGTTGGCTCTACTTTTCACATCCTAAACAAAGTTCAATAGTTTATTTCAGTTTAAAGACATTAAGCAGATGAATTCACTGCTATTAAAACAAAACATTAGGTGGCTAATTAAACACATTGTGAAAACTGAGATTTGAGTTAAAGATTTTCCCAGATTCAAACATCATCTTTACTGAGTTATGGTATGTGCAAGCTAATGAAAATATCATTTGACAAAAATCATATTGATGATTCTCCATAGAATGTACATGTCACAAATGCTAATCCAGAGAAACTGTCAAGGGCTTTAAAGTTTTTTGTTTTTTTTTTTGGTAGACTTGCAATTCATAATTATAGTTCAGAATCTCTCACAGGTAAAGACTCTTATACTTTCGAAACTCTTGTTATTGGTATTCTGCCACCTTTCTAAGTACCATTTTCAAGTTAGTTGACCTAGTTGTGAAACACAGACTATTTACATTTTTTCATTATGCTTTTGGGTTGCTCTATACTTGCAGCATGTCCCTTTGTTTTTACAAAAAAAGTCTATGAACTTCCATAATGGTTGTTGCTGCTCTTGAAATTTGAAATTTAAGGTAGAAAATTTAAATAAGGAAAATTGTTCCTTCATGATAGAACATGAATTGAAAGAAATCATGCAGAGTCATCTCAGCAATCATTTTTCCTATTGCCATGCAAGCAGTGTAGCTTTTGTTAGGGAGACTGCTTCTGGGATTTGTATCAAAGAAAAAAGTCTATACAAATTTCAATAAAATTTGTCACAGTCAATTAACTTTGACAGTTATCAAACACCCATAATACTAAACTGAATAACCTATAATTCTTACTCTTGAGAAATTCAAACCTCAATAGAAAAATGATTAAATAAATAAGTGATTCCTATGAAAAGTGCACTCCCTACCCTAGGGCTCCTTAGCTCTCTACCTGGCTTTATTATTTTTTTTTTGTAGCATTGTGACATTTTTATGTCCCATATAGTTTACATTTTTTGTCTTTCTACACTAGAATGAAAACTGCAAAAAAGTAGGTGGGTTGCATGGTTTGTCCATGCTTAATGCTTAGAGAAGTGTCTGGCACATACACATAGTAGAGAATAAAGATTATTGAATCACTGAATGGATAAATGAATATTACAAAGAAGACAGCAATGAGTATTACAATAGAGATAGAAATAAAGTGATTGTGAAGTATAGAGGTGAAAGGTAATCCAACTCTTGTGTCCCTGCTCAAATGTTAGTTGATGTGTCATGTCACCTTTAGACCACTAAAGCTGATTTCTTTCTGTTTTTGTTTCCTCATACTACTCTTATAACACTTACTGTATTATATTGTAATGATCTATTTATCCCTTTCTTCATTGGACTTTGAAATGTTTGAAGATCAAGACTCTTTTTCCTGAATTGCCCATTATACTGTTTGGTACCCAAGTGGTTATTGAATGAAAGAATGAATGAAGTTTTAGTAAGCCCAGAACTCAAAGGTTAGGGTTGGGGTGTGGGGAAGAGGTATGATCAGGTCAGACAAAGTCCATGATCAATTATCTTTTAATGTTTGTGGAGTCATACAAGTAATAGAAAGGGCTAGAAAAGTAGAATGGAGAAAGACTACAGAGGGCTTTACATGTCATATCTGTGGCTTTGACATTTTTTCTGTTGATAGTGGAAGGCCACAAAAAGTCTTTGAATAGGGAAATGGTACAATTATAGCTGTGATTTAGGGGAGCTGAGTGATGGAGTGAAATCAGGGGCATTAATTAAGAAGTTATTCTAACAGTCAAAGCTTGAGATAATGAGGCTTGAGCTGGGATAGTAAATAATTAGGTTTGCTTGGAAAGAGGGTAATAATGACAAAAAAGATATTGTAAAGGTAGAAATTGCAAGATTCAATTCATGCTTAAATAAAGAGAATGATTAGAAATGTGGAAGAATAAAAATTGATGCTGAGGTTTTTATTTTAAGTGCTGGGAAAAAATAAAATCCCTTAGAGAATACAGAATGATTAAAAAAGTTGGGGGTTTGATGAGGTGATGTGGTTTATATATGTTAGGTTTAGGATGCTTCTGGGTCATCAGTAAATGCTAATTGGACAGATACAAATTTAGTACTGTACTTCATAAGAAAAGTAGGGCTTGCAAAATTTGTTGAGGTTATAGGTATGGATGCAATTGACAACATATAATGAATAGCAGGAAAAAGGATCAGGTATATAATATTGTGTGAAGCCTTAGTTAAGAAATGCAGAGAAGAGGAATCATAGAGAAGACAGGAGAATATTTAAAGAGCAAATAAGAGAAGAAAAGAGAATGAGAAAATGTTACAAAAATCATTGGAAGAAAACATTTAAGAATGATGAGCTATCAAATATATGGAATTAAACAGAAAATTTGATTAGGATGAGAACTGGTAGAAAGTCATTGGAACTGGTGCTTTGTAATAACTTAAAGTTTTTATAGCATGATAAATGTTAAACCCAAGATAAAAGGAATTGAGGAAAATCAAAAGGGAAGTGAGTATGCAGTGAATATACAATACACATTTTAGAAATTTGACAATAATTGGAAAGTTTTGTGGTAGATTCAGTTAGAAAGATAATTATTTTGAAATGGAAATAAAGAATTGGAAGTCAGGGCCTCATTGAAATTTTTAATCAGGTATATTTAGTGTTCCTAATCAGAATGTTGATGTGTCTTTTGGGGACACAATTCAGGAAATATATTTAAGGAAATGATTGTTAAGTTTATTACTAGGTATTTTATTCTTTTTGCTGTGATTGAAAAATGTATTTTTTTCTTTTCTCTTTTTGAAGTTCATTGTTAGTATATAGGAATGCAATGGATTTTTGTACATTGATTTTTTTTAATCCTGTAACTTTACTGTATTCATTATTGTTTCTAATAGTTTCCTGGTGGAGTCTTTAGGATTTTTTATATAAAGAATCATGTCATCTGCAAAATGTGACAATTTTACTTCTTCATTCCCAATTTGGATTCCTTTTATTTCTTTCTCTTGCCTGATTTGTCTGGCTAGGATTTCCAATACTATGTTGAATAACAGTGATGACAGGGGACATCCCTGTCTTGTTCCTAATTTTAGAGAAAAAGCTTTCACTTTTTCACCATTAAGTATGACATTAGCTGAGGGTTTGTAGTACATGGCCTTTATTATAATACATTGAGGTACTTTCCTTCTGTACTCATTGTATTAAATGTTTTAATCATAAATGCATGTTGTATCAAATGATTTCAAATATCAGTGCAGAATCAGAATTTAAGTATTATCAGATCAGGGATCTTGTCTGTTCTGTTTATCTCTCTTATTTATAGTGCCAGCATAATGGCTGGAACATTGTAAGTGCTCAGCAAATATAGGGTCCAGCAGAAGTAACTCCCATACATGCTTATGGTTACAGAAATAACACTTCTTTTTATGATCTGATAATCTATACCAAATATTTTGTTACAAAACCATAAATATTTATGATTATGAGTTTGTAATAAAATCATAACTCAAGTCTGGGCATTACTTTTGTCAGACCCTATATTTCTGCAGTGGATTTGCTTCTATCTATAATCCTTGCCACGGAGTAGAGAAGATCCATAGATTCTTATTAATCCTTCACGTGTTAGATGTTTTAAAGCATTTGGCAAGATACTGCAGAATCAGTTTAAACAAACACTAGAATTGGAAGACTCAAAGAATCCTCTGGGCTGATTTCAAAGTTGCTATGGCTTCATGGTCACCATGCTTCACTCACATCAAACTAGAATCATATCTCCATTGGATTGTGGGATAAACCATGGAACTAAAGCATCAGTGATAGGTTAAATCTCTACAATAGCTGAACATACTGATTCTTTTGCATGTTGGTATATTTTGTTAATCTTATTTTCATCAAAGACAGGCTGCATTGAGGATTGATCTGATGTACCTATTAGAACTTCCTTTATGTGATTTGCAAGAAGTTTTATATACTCAGGGATTGCTTTTTGATCAAGATTAACTCATGCTTTACACTGTGTGAACACACTGCTCAAAAAAAGGAAATATCAGTAGTCAACATTCATAGGAGATTTTGTAATTTGAAATGTAGTGCATGCACCTACTCATATGGCTTTCAGAAATTTTGTATAAACTAGTGAAACAATATTTGCTTTCATAGTCAATTCTCTCTCATCTGCAATCTCCAAATGTGAGGATAAACACAGCTAACAACTGGAAATATTGCTTGTCTGTACTCTGAAAGTATCTCCCATCATATTAAGAAATGGTGAAGAGATAAATATCTGTGCTTTCTTTGATTTAATAAGATAGATAAGTATGTCTTAAAATGTTTCTACACTATATTTGGGCCATGAAGTCTCTTGCATATATTGTTGTCTAGAGGCTACACTGAAATTATTCTAGATCTAATAAGGTTTTGAACTTTTCAGTTGTGTAAATGTGATTTTTATACTAAACTAGGATAAATTTGGTTTCTAATATCAAAAATTTTCAAAACATAATCTGAAATTTTGTGCATTCATAGTATTGTGTGTTATGCTGCTAAGGGATAGTTTGATTCAAAGTACACAAATATATGTGAAATATTGCTTCAAAGGGTAACGAATTAGTAGAGAAAGGGAAAATTATTTTAAGTGGCAAAATTTCACATTAACAATATATTTATTTATAACACTTTCTCTATTTCATTTTTATAGTGGTAGAGGAAAATTGTGAGAATTCATAATAATGATTGGGGCTGCTAGAAAAATAACTTCATACTTTCTCTGATATGATTTGGAAGTAGGTTTGGCTCTTGTTAGAGACAGGATTTTTTGTTTTTAAGAATTAAAAAAATTTTTAAAAGACCCCCAAAAGTTGTAAAGATGCATTACCAAATTTTGTGTTCTGAATTAAGAAGCATTCTCATTAATTTTGAGAGTAGGTCTGATAATCAAGTTTGCAAACTTGCCACTATGCCCTTATGTTGGCAGCACTGTACAAACAACTCAGTAAGGTATCATAACCTTGGTATATCTCTGTCTCACAACTGTGTTCATGTTAATGTGTGGCGGTGTTTTGCTGAATGGCTTTCATTGTTGTTGTTACATGTTTTTGTGTGCTGTGGTGAAAATGTCAGAGCTTGAATTAGAGCAATGAACAAACATAAAATTTCTTGTTAAACTTGGCAAAAGTGGAAATGGAATCAGGGACATGTTAGTCTAACTTTATGGGGATAATGCCATAAAGAAAACAGCAGTGTACAAATAAATTAAATGTTTTTTGAGGGAAGAGAAAGCATCACCAATGAAAAGAGGTCTGGGAGGACAGTAACAAGCAGAATTGAGGAAAACACTGCTAAAATTTATCAAATTGTGCATCAAAATCATTAGCTGGCTATGAGAAGCAAAGCAGATCAAGTAAACATCGATAGAGAAACATATAGGAAAATCTTAATTGAAAATCTTGGCATGAGAAAAGTGTGTGCAAAAATGGGGAGGGGGTGGGATGGGGGGGAAGCTAAATATAAGGTGATGGAAAGAGAAGTCACATTAGGTGGTGAACTTATACATCAAGTTGACAATGCACTGTAGAACTGTATGCCTGAAACCTATGTAATCCTTGCTAACAGATGTCACCCCAATAAGTCTAACAATAAAAATGAATTAAAAAAAATGGTATCAAAACAACAAACTATATAGAAGAAAATATTGGTATTAAACTTATAGACCTCAGGCTCATGGAGGACTTCAGGTTAAAAGAAGCCATCAACAAAGCAAAAAGACAGCCAATTGAATGGGAGAAAATATTCACAAACAATGCATCTGATAAAGGATTAATATCTAAAATATATAAAAACTAGTATGACTCAACAACAAAAAACAAACAACCCAATTAAAAAGTGGGCAGAAGAACTAAACAGACACTTCTCCCATGAGGAAATACAAATGGCCAGCAGACATATGAAAAAATGCTCATCCTCATTAGCTATCAGGGAAATGCAAATCAAAACCACCATGAGATACCACCTCACACCTGTGAGAATGGCT
>PVJL010010440.1:0-49475 GCA_004026885.1 Lyroderma lyra | reverse complement strand
TTATTGGGGTGACATCTGTTAGCAAGGATTACATAGGTTTCAGGCATACAATTCTACAGTGCATTGTCAACTTGATGTATAATAAGTTCCCCACCTAATGTGACTTCTCTTTCCATCACCTTATATTTAGCTTCCCCCCTCCTCTCCCACCCCCTCCCCTTTCTCCCCTCCCTAACCCACTCATCCCCAAATAAACATTAAACTATCTATTGTGTCCATGGGTTATTTGTTTGTTCATTTCTTTTTTTTCTTTGCTTTCAGTTTTATATTCCGCATATGAGTGAAATCATGCAGTTCTTTGTTTTTTCTGTCTGGCTTATTTCACTTAGCATGATGATCTCCAGGTCCAGTCATTTTGTTGCAAATGGCAATATTTCATCTTTTCTTACAGCTGAGTAATATTCCATTGTGTATATGTACCACAGCTTCTTTATCCAGTCATCTGTTGCAGGGCACTTTTGTTGTTTCCATGTTTTGGCCACTGTGAAGAGTGCTGCAATGAACATTGGGATACATAAGTCTTTGCGGACAAAGGTTTTCAAGTTCTTTGGGTAGATCCCCAGAAGGGGGCTTGTTGGGTCAAATGGTAGCTCCACTCCCAATTTTCTGAGGAACCTCCACACTGCCTTCCACAGTGGTTGTACCAGTTTGCACTCCCAGTAGCAGTGTACCAGAGTTCCTTTTCTCCACATCCTCTCCAGCACTTATTATTCCTTGTCTTGTTGATAACAGCCATTGTAGCAGGTGTGAGGTGGTATCTCATTGTGGTTTTGATTTGCATTCCCCTGATAGCTAATGAGGATGAACATTTTTTCATATGTCTGCTGGCCATTTGTATTTCTTCATGGGGGAAGTGTCTGTTTAGTTCTTCTGCCCACTTTTTAATTGGGTTGTTTGTTTTTTTGTTGTTAAGTTTTATTAGTTCTTTATATATTTTAGATATTAGACCCTTATCTGATGCATTATTGGCAAATATTTTCTCCCATTCAGTTGGCTGTCTCTTTGCCTTTTTGATTTTTTCTTTTGCTGTGCAGAAGCTTTTTATTTCGATATAGTCCCATTCATTTATTTTTGCTTTTACTGCCTTGTCTTTGAGGACAGGTTCATGAAGTCTTCTTTGAGTCCTAGGTCTATAAGTTTAGTACCTATGTCTTCTTCTATACAGTTTATTGTTGCAGGTCTTATATGAAGGTCTTTAATCCATTTTGAGTTAATTTTTGTATATGGAGAGAGTTCACAGCTCAGGTTCATTATTTTACATATGTTTTTTTCAGTTTTCCCAGCACCAACTACTAAAGAGGCTGTCTTTTCCCCATTGTATGTTTTTTGCTCCTTTATCAAAAATTATTTGTCTATATATTTGTGGGTTTATTTCTGGGTTTTCAGTTCTATTCCATTGGTCTCTATTTCTGTTCTTCTGCCAGAACCAGCTATTTTGACTATTGATGCTTTGTAATATAAATAGAAGTCAGGAAGTGTAATGCCACCAGCCTTATTCTTTTTATGTAGTATTACTTTGGCAATTTGAGGTCTTTTATGGTTCCATATAAGTCTAATAATTCTTTTATCTAAATTTTATAACTTTAGGGAAACAACTATTTCAAAAAGAGCAACCAGAAAAAACACTCTAGCCCCAAAAATACACTGATCATTAGATGAAAGATTCCACTTCAATCGTTACAAAGTGTTTGTTTTTCTGGAGATGATTCTCTGCTGAGTCACTACTGTACCCAAATCAAAGTCAGCGAATGAAAAGATTTTCATTAAAATCCCTTTTTAACTTTGTAGTGCCGAGAGATCTCTTTCTCTGTGTGTGTGTGTGTGTGTGTGTGTGTGTGTGTGTTTGTGCATGCACATATATGTATGTGTAAATATATAGTATGTATATACATATGTATATATGTTTGTTTGTATGTATATATAATTTAAGCAGTTATTTTTATTATCCAGTAGCATACAACAGCCTATGAATTTCAGGTGTACAAAACATCATAGTCATTACACATTGAAATACCTCACAATGTGATCAAAGCAACAAGTCTAACAACCCATTTGTAAGTAAGCATAATTATCACAATATTATTGAAGATATTTTTTATGCTGTAATTTACATCCAGGTCAGATTTACTTTTTTCTTCTTTAGGTACGTATTCAAAAAAGATACACAAAGAGGGTGCCCTTCTTCATTTGCTAATCTTAACCAAGCAAACTTGGGTTCCTTGTGCTTTAATTAAATCATAAATGTGTAGATATCAGTGGAAAGTGTTATAGGAGAGGTCATAGAAGTTATCAATGAAACTAATTTATTAGCAACCAAGTTATACAAAGTGGGTACTTCTTCAGTTATCTTTATAAGGGAATTTTGGGACCTAGTTCAAATGAACAATCAAACTAATTTTTTAAAGTATATTGAAAGTTGGTGAAACCAAGCTTTTACAATTCACTATCTTGCTTAAGGCCACAGATCTATTAAAAAGAACAATAATACCGAAGCCATGGTCTTTGCTGAGGAGGTAACAGTTTGAGAGTGGTTGCTTGAAAGTCAGTTACTGGAGCATCTCCATACACTTAGAAAGCTTCTAGCAACATTGATGTGAGTCAGTAATTTATTGTATTTCCAAAAGGGCTTCATTTTACAATTTTAATATTCAATTCATCAGGCATATTAATTTTTAAGACAAGAAAAATAAAAAACAATTCCAATGGAAACTATAACAAAAATTAATAAGTCACTTCAAAATTTACACAGGCAAACAAAAAAGGGAACCTATTTTATACTTCCATTAAAAGGAAAGATCCAGAATAAGCACAGGATCAGAGACAGAAATACACGGTGGTTGTGAGGGTTTGGGGACAGAAGTGGAGAGTGAAGGGTTTGTGTGAGAAATGTCTTTTTGTGAGAATATAGTTACTCATAATAACTATTAAATTTTAGTATAATTATTTTAAAACCTTAATGTAAGCTATTATACAAGTGTGTGTGAAATAAAGAAAAACACACAAAAACAATGAAAGATAGAAAAAATGTTGTTCAGATGGGTGACAGCATTTAAGGTGTTGTACAGGAAACAGTGTAGGAGGTCATTTGAGATCCTGCCACTGCTGTAGAAATACTAGACACAGTAACATTCCCAGAATTTCCTGAAACATCAGAGTTAGCACAAGTTTCAGCTCATTTTCCAGGAGTGCTGAGTTTTGTACCAGACCCAGGTCCCTTTCACGACCTGCTGCAGACATGTATTCTTCTTCCTGCCCTAAGGCTGCAGGTGTATCTGATGGTGATGGACCTGCAGCTCAGTCACCATCATATAGACCTGCAGTTCAGGTGCAGCTGTTCAGGTTGGACACTTCTCAATGTCTAAATGTGTCTTTGATGTGGAACGTCTGCTGTTTCTGCAAAAGGCTCCTCAGCAGACGTAAGCACAGGGTCTGGGCTGGGCTGTGATTCCAGAGATTAAACTGCAGTGAAGATAGGAACAAAGTTGACCTATGTCCTTTCTTTACAAGTGCATTTTAAACCCAGGACCCCTCAATGAGATCCTAAGAGAAGCCACATCGTCCAGGTGTAGGCCCAGATGGCAATTTTTGTCCTTGTCTTTTCACCCAACTGTCAGCTTTTAGGGGTCCATTTTTGTGTGTGCTACCTTGCTGTCCCTGTGGTCTAATATGCACCTTTCACAGGCTCTCTTCACCCTGAGGCTCTGCCCCTCTTAAATCAAGGTGGTCAGACTGAGTAGCCAGAAGTTAAACTTGGCACTCCAGGTCAAGGCCTCATGAAATGACCTGCAAGCAGACCTGGAAGTATACCTTGGGGAGTAACCTGCCTTGTGTCTGGGATGGTGGTGTAACATTGCATCTCTTGGCCCTGGTTTTTAAGGCATCTCCATGGTGACACTAACCGAGGTTCTGTGCTGGCACTTAGGGATATAGCATGCATACCTGTCACACAGAGAAATGTGAAGTGGGTGTTCACATTGACTAGGTAATCACCAATGTCCTGTTTGGAGCTCTGCATTTACTGGGACCAGCAGCTTTTGTGGAGGCATCAATGCCCTTCTGCCCACCTGACTTTGAGCCTCCAGTTCAGGAAAAGGCTGTGTCAGTACAGAACTCAATTAGGTGACATGAAATTCCTTTGGAGTCCTTGAAATAAACCCTAGACTTAGTTGCTGTGTTCTCCAGATCTCAGCTACCTACCCTGGACCTGGGTTGTGAACTTGACCAGTCTTTCTTGGCTACCAAGCAGGCATCAGGCAGCTATTGCTCAGGGCATAACCTCCTTAGGTGGACACCACCACTACAACCACACACACACACACACACACACACACACACACACAGAGAGAGAGAGAGAGAGAGAGAGAGAGAGAGAGAGAGAGAAAGAGGATGAAAGCTGTTATGGTGGTCTCAGAGGGCTGGACTGTTTTGGCCTTGACTGTTCTGGTTCTTCTTGTGTTACCTTTGACTTTTTCTGGAGACTGGCCAGAGGCTTCTGGAGTGAGATCTGAATAGTACCTAAAGTAAGAGAAAGATTCTCAAATACATACTTTTCTAAGACAAATGTAGAAGACCTGAAGAGAAAACAAAAATAAAATCATGATGTCAAATGCTTTTAACCATGTTAGCTAGGCAAGTTCTTTTCCAAAATGTGACTGCTTCAAATTCCCTAGGGCTTCATGATAAGAAAGTGAGGTCACTGCATAGGGTTCCCTACCTGAACTTTCTCCTAAGTTAAGGCATCTCAATGGCCAGTCTGGGTTTGTGACTGCTCACATTTTACTCCATTTGAGGTTGATACACAGCTGAGACAGCACAGCAAACCCCACACCCCAGGAAGACATGAGTGCTGCTGAGGCACTAACTCTGAGGATCAAGAGCTGAGTTCAGACCTGGCACCTACTTCTCACCAGTGATGTGACACTGGACAAACTTTTTCTATTAGGGCTTCCCTAGTCTTCAATCTGCATAGTGTTCTAGCAGATACTTCACAGGCTGTCATAGACTTAGATACACCTGAAGTGCCTGGTGATCCTATGCTGGTATCAGAGGGGCTCAGACACAAATGTTACAATGGGGCAATAATGGAAAATCCTAGCAGGGCACTGAACACAACACCCATAGTTTTGTTTATCTCTGGAATCCAGTGACTTTCACTTACCCTTCTGCTTGTTTCCAAGGATGTTTGAAATTTACAACGTCATCTCCTTGAGATTAGAATGTTCCAGGTTCCTCATTTGTGTTCAATTTCCAGTCCATGCGCCCTAGCTCTGCCTATGTGGTGGGCAGGCTCACAGTGCCTGCCAGTGTGCCTACCTCCATGTCAAATAATCCTGTGGTAGCCTCTTCACTTGAATCTGAACTTACTTTTGATTAGGGTTTAAAGTATACAATAGAACAAGGCGAAATGATGGGTATCATTTTTTATACTGAATTATGGAAAGTTTATGGTTATCCTGGCTCTCTCTTTCTCTGTGTGTCCTTTTGTTTCTCTGCTTCTTTCTGTCATTGTCTCAGTGTTTATTTCTCTTTCCCTTTACCTCACTGATTTTTTTTTGTGTGTGTGTGTGTGTGTTTCTCTCTTTCTCTTTGATCCATTGTCCTCTAAAGGCAGGGTCAAATATTACAATTAGACCTATTAAGTTCTAATGCAACAAGCAAACACACATAACAAAAGATTGTTGCTCACATAAAGAAAAGGCTTGGAGTCATGTTTGAGTTAATCCCTCCAGTCCATGCATGATGTCACAGAGAGATGCCACCTAGTATGAACCTTTGGCAGTGAAGCAGATCCTAAAAGGAGACCTTGAGCCAAAGGCTTCCAGTTCTACCAAGCTTGGTGGAAGATCACAGGGACTGTGATGTGGTCCATATTTTTTGTCAATGATATGTCAGAGGGCTGGGACCATCCTACAAACAACAAGCACATACTTGACCTCAAGTCTAGCCTTCTTCTTCTTACTGTTCAGCTCTCTTGCTGTCATACATCATGACACTTTCCAAACCTCCTCTCACACCAAATATATTTCTGTCTCCAGTTCCCTGATTTTTTTACCTTCCCCACAGTGGCATTTAGTTTTGTGACTTCTGTGGAGATGGTTTCCCTTGCCTTCTGATTACAGCATGAATGTCACTATGGAGGTCTTTCTGACACAACTACAGTTAGTGGTTCTCCCTACAGAACTGGTTGCTGTATCACAGGAATTGGTTCTTGTTGTGTCCATGTCCTTCCCTATGCTTTGAGCTCCTGGGGAGCAAAATTTATGTGGGTACTTTGAGTCTTGCTTAGTGTGAGTGCAGCAGGCACCAAAGATGAAAATTTTTTTTGGAAAATGTTTCAAAACACCCTCTGTTCTGTGAGCAACTTACATTGTAAAAATGGATGTTAATAATCAATGATGCATGTTGCTAAGAGGCAATAAACACCCAAAATGACTCTTTGTGTTACTTGAATCTTGGGTCATTAAGCATAATGGGGTCAGTTTGCCCCATGGTCATCAACTGTGGTACTTCAGCTAAAAGCTCAAAAACGTAAAATTAAAATGCACTCTCCTGTCTGGGATTCTGGATCATTTTGGTACACTGGAGACCAGAGGTTGAAGGGCTTGGCTTAGAGATTCTTGGTGATTTTGAGGAACCCCAGGAGTGGCTCTCCCTTCTTTCTTTTTCTCTACTGTATGACTGTGTCCAGTTCACTCATGAGGTCCTTCACTTGAGGCCGGGCAATGAATTAACCCTCTTCTAAATGAGGTCCCTAAGACTGTAATAAGTGTGGAATAGCCCCTGCTTTCTAAGACAGTGTTCCAGTACTATGCATCATTTCTGCATGACCAAGAAATCTTCACCTCCACAATGCCCTCTGTTCTGGAAAAACTCTAGAGAGTAGAAAGCATTTGCTAGGGATTCAGAACCCTGGGTCCTGATGGAAAACAAGTGAAAACGTGCTCTTCTGCAGACTGAGAATTTTGCTGTCACTGGGTTGTATTCACATGATCTTACAGAGAAAGAAGCTGAGGCTTTCTCTTCTGAAGGCCAACCTTCATGTGTTTTCTTCATGTGTCCAGGAATAACAGTAGTTCAGGCTAACCCCATGGCAGTCGGTTCTTTCACCCATCAGCTTGGCGACTCCTCCCTTCCCATCTATGAGCACTGGGCATGATACGCAGAGACTGGGTGTTCCTGCACAATGACAGAGATTCCTCCAAACACTTTATTTTGTTTATCTGATAACCTCTTGAGTATTATTTGTACCCTCAGGTGGGCAGGACACCTCAGAATATCAACAATTTTATTTTGGAGGTAAACACTGTTGAGTGGTTGAACCAGCGCCCAGAGTCAGATCTGGGACAATGCCATTAAAGTGCACACTAGGAGCAGAGCAAGGGCTTGGATTGTCAGCCTGTGCTCAATGGAATCATGGTAATGCTCTGTCATAGGGCTTTTATAGAGAGTAATGATACACCACCTACTATGATGCCTCCCTCATACTAATCACATAATCAATGCAACCCAACATTAGTACTACTTCATTTAGTAAAAATCTGACTAGGACTGAATGGTCAGCCACCAGCACTGTTCTCAATGGTTCGATATGTGTGAGGAATTTTTTTACAAAGGTTGAAAAGTTTTGGGAAAATGAAGTAAAATATTTTCATGCTTTGAAAGAAATCTCTGTGTTAACTTACAATTGTGGGATCGGGCTCTTAGAAGTGAAGTTGACAGTGGAATATGTGCACCTGTAGAGACTGTCATTAGCTCGTGAAGAAAAAGCTGAGATTGCATCTTTAGGGCGAAAATATACTCAGACTTCTCATTGTCACTCTAGTTTCCTGCACAGTGCTGGACATTCAAAAAATGTGTGTAACTTAGTCAAAACTCAGGTGTTGTTCTATGACTGACCAACAGAGGTCTCACTGAAGTGGGGCTCCCTGGATCTTAGCATTGTGAGAGAGATGGACTGAGAATGATCTTGTCTTTGTTCAGGTGAGTGAGGTTTAAAGGTGAACAAGTGTTCTGGGGCTTGAATGCTTCAGGAGCACTTGGCATATCATAGGACAGGCAACTAAAAGAGCTCCTCTGTGTTTGCCTGGCTTTCTCACCCAATATCATGCTGTGCAGGACTCACAGCTCCTGTTGCAGTTATCCAGGCAGAGGAGGAAACATCAGTGTCCTGTGTTTTCTGGTCAGTTGAAAGAAACTCTTCTGCTGCCTGAGCCTGGATGAACTCCATGGTTTTCATGCTCTGCAACTTAACACTAGGTGTTTTGCAGGCGCTACCTTCCCATAGTGGCCAGGAGTTCTGTGAGCCCTGTCAGCCAGCACTGGGGTCATGGCTGAAATGGGATAACCAGAAAAGAAGTACTGCATGTGTGTGATGTCTCAAGTAAGTTGACCCAGACTGCATAAAAGGATGTGAGCTCTTGGATTTGAGGTGCTGCACTTTGGAGATTCTGGAAGCTATGGAACCCAGTGGTTGACAGGGTCCATCATTCTCCACCCAGCTTTTGAGTTTTGTAAACAGGTTGCTTTGTAAACTTTGAAAACTCACTTGCACTACAATAATGGCACTTGGGGTTTTCTGATTCTTGGAAGGAACCTTGAGAATGTCAAAGACCAGATTTCTTAACAGGGTTGTATTTGGGAAAGGTAAAAGAGCAATAAAATTGAAGTCCAGGTGAGGACATTGGCATCTTAAAAGGCTTTATGTCGGAATTGGATGCCCTCGGAGGCTGGTTTGCAATCTCTGAGACTTGGACTCTTGTGTCTGGTGTTTCTCATTTTAGTTATGCTAAGAGATAACTAGGAATTGTATTTTTAGGGAAGGTGCCTCTGAAGTTGGTGATTACTGCTAGGGTTTTTTCAGGTGTACATTTGCAAAATGCTTGCCATGGCAGAAATTGTGAACTTGGCTAAAGCTGGCATTCCCTCTTCAAGACATTCCCCCGAGGTACATGCACAGCCTCAAACATCTTCACGTCATGCATTTCGTGTTTCAAAACAATGGACATTAGCATCCCCTGGCAGAAGTTGGTGAGAGAGTAAAAGGAGAAATTAGCTTTTGCTGTGTTGGTGGCATGGGTGGAGATGTTCATAGCAATGCTATGGGTTTCAAGTTGTGAGGACCCAGTTTCTTCCAAAAATTTAGCCAAACAAAAGACAATGAAATACAAATGAGGCACCAGTGCAAACATTAGCTATGATTACTTAATTGTCTACACTTCTGCCATGAAGTATAGCTGGTTGTTTGTATAAGCATAATTATCATAACAATTTATAACCCATGTCATTATTGTAAATATATATTTTATTCTAAATTTGTGGTTATTTAGGTTAGATATAAATGCATACACGATCTTTCTGGTAGAAATAGTTGTGATTTTAGAGCCATAAGTTATTTTCTATTTTAAAATTGTACGATAGGCATCAGCTTGTATATTATAAACATCTGTTGAAAATGACCTGAAATGATTCTCCTTCAATTATTCTGGGCTTAGTATCTTCTTATAATTTTCATAGATATTTCAATATCTTCTTAGACTTTAAATACAGTCACACTTGTTTTTGGAGGTGGTAGTTCATTTATATATTTTATAGAAATAATCTGGAGGGTTCCTTATGATGTAGTGGCTAGGTTTGTCCCTCTCAATGCCATGGTTTGGTTTTGATTTTCAGCCAGTTAACCACCCCCAAAGAAAACAAAATAAAGTAATAATCCGTGTCACATTTTTCAACTAAGTTTTACCATACTATATTTTAATATGTAGTGGATTTTTTCTCCTGTTAATGTTAGAGTGAATGGGCAATAAAATAGGATAAATTCTTTCATTTCAAAGGAACTGTTCATTTACACAATCCATTTTATTACAGTTGTTCACCAATAAGTATCTGAAACCATAAACAGGTTTATATTATTTGAACAAGTAATACATTTTTAAGAAGTCATCCCAAATTTATAAACCGCTCTTAGGTGAATATTAGAAGTGAGATATTCCTATGCACGTTACATATAGCAGTAAAAAGGCAGAGACTAGGTAAAACATCACTGACAGGAAAAGAGTGACATGATTTTTTCCTCAATTAAATTCTATAACTCTAAGAAAGGAAATCATATCAAAAAGAGTAATGAGACAAAACAGTCCAGGCCTAGAACGTACCATAGTCATTACATGAGATGGCACTTTGATCATTGCAAAGTGTTTTTTTTTTGGGAGATTATTCTCTGTCGAGTCATGGTTGGACACCTATGAAAGTCAGTGCATTGAAAGATTTTCATTAAAATCTCTTTTAACTTTGCAGTGCAAATTCACACACACACACACACGTATACATATATACATATGCGTGTATGTGTGTGTGTGTATATATATACACACACACACATACACACATATACATATATATGTGTATGTATATATGTATAAATATATATACTTAAAATTATTCTTGAATATGTAGTGCTATACAATTTTATAGTGTATTACATTTTCCAAACAACATAGTGATTACACATTTATATACCTCACAAAGTAATCAACATGATAAGTTTTATAATTCTTCTGACACTGTACAAAGTTATCACAATATTATTGACTATACTTTACTATGCTTTACTTTACATCGTGTTCAGAGGGTTTTTGGGAAGTTACATTTTCAATAAAATATAAAGAAAGAGAGAGTCCTTGTTCATTTCCTAAACTTCACTGAGTGACTTTACCTTTCATATGCTTTATTTAAAGCAGAAATGTGTGGAGGTCAGTGGAAAGTGTTATGGAAATATACATAGAAGTTATAAATAAGACTACTTTATTAGTGACTAAGAAATGTCTATATGCACTCCTTCAGTTCCCTTTATAGACAATTGTGAAATGGAATTCAAATGCATGATCAAGCTAACCTGTAAAACATATTGAAAGCTAAAGAAAAAATAGTTTTACATGTTTATTTACATACCCAGTGCCACAGCACTGGTAAAAAGTACAATAATATTTCTATGCATGTTTCTTGTTATAAAGGTCACAGATTGAGAATGCTTGCTTTATTTAAAGTTAACACAGCATCCCTGTACATTTATCAGTCTTCTGCCAGTACACATTAGTGCAGGCAATTTAATGTATTTCCAAAAGGCTTTATTTTACACATATGCTACTCAATTCATCTGGGATTTTAATCTTCAAAACATTAATAAGGGAGTTCCCTGATGGTGTAGTGGCTTAAGGCTTCGGTGCTGGCACTGTCAGCGTTGCGGCCTGGGTTCAATTCCCAGCCAGGGAGCTACCCACATACCAAAAAGCAAAAAAACAAACATACAAACAAAAAAACATTAATAAACATTACAAATGTAAACAAAATAAATTAATATGTCACTTAAAAATGACATGGGCTGACAAAGTGAACCTATTCTATGCTTCCTCTAAGAGAAAATTTGCAGCATATGTATGGGATCAAAGAGAGAAATAGATTTATGTTCCCAGAGCCTTGGGACAGAAGAAGTGGGAAGTGAAGGGTTTAGGTGAAAAATTTTGCTTTGGGAGATAAAATATTTTACAGCTTGATAGTAACATTGGATGACCTAAATGCTCATAATAACTTATCATGATAATGATTCAATTTCACTATTATGAATTTAACATTTTAATGTAAGAGATCACATCAATGTGGAAAAAGTAAATTATAGAACAATAAAAAATAAAAATAAAAAATATGAAAAAAAGTGTGATCTTCTAAAAGGTAGAATTGAATGTGTTATACAGAAACAGTACAAAAGGACATTCAAGATTCAGCCACGGCTGCAGAAATTATGGGACCAGAGACATTCCCAGGTTTTCTGAAATCACCAGAGCTAAAACAGGTGACAGGTAATCTTCCATGAGTGCTGAGTCCTTTGCTGAAACCAGGTATCTTTCAGAATGTCCTCCAGACACCTTCCCATCACCCCAGAGCTGCAGGTCTATCTGATGGTGATAGACTTGTAGCTCTGTCACCGTTAGGTAGAACTGCAGCTCTGAAGGAGCTGCTTTGTGTGGACACTGTTCAGTGTCAAGATGTTCCTATGACGTCTGGCTCCTGCCCCTTCAACCGGTGACTCAAGAGACATAAGAGCAAGTTCTGAGCTGTGTTGTTATTCCTGAGCTTGAAATGCAGTTGAGAGGGAAGCAAAAATGACCCACATTCTCTTTCCAGGTACATTCCAAACCCAGGACCCATTAATGAAGACCTCAGAGAAGTCAACTTCTATGAGTGTAGGCCTAGATGGCAATGTGAGTCTCTTTATTTAACCTGGCCAAATGCCAGCCTCTGGGGCTCCTCCTTGCATGTGTGGCACTGAGCCATCCTTGTGGGTTCACATGCACTGCCTACAGGCCTTTAAAACCCAGAGACATTGCACCACTTGGATCCAGGACTTTGGGCTGGGTCAGCGGAAATTAAACTTGGCACTTCACGTCAAGGTCTCATAACATGACCTGCAAGCAGTCCCAGAATTTCACCCTGTGGGGTGGACTAACTGGTGTCCAGGCTGGTAGACTTGCCTGGCTATTTCTGGGCATGGTCTTAGAAACACCATTATTCTAACACTCACCAAGGTTCTGTGCTTGCCTTTGGTGGCATGATGTACCTGTCTCTTACACAGAGAAACATAGAGTGTGTGTCTCCATTGACTAGGTCACCACTGGTGTTTCGTCTGAATCTCTGCAGTGACAGTGACCATCAGTCAGTGTGGAGGAATCACAGACAGTCTACCTACCTGATCTGGAGCGAGTAGAACAAGCACAGGCTCTTTTAGCACAGACCCCAACTCCGTGACATGTTTTTCTGGAGGTCTTAGAATAAACCCTAGGCAGAGATACTCTGTTCCCCACATCCCAGCCAGTCAAACTTGACCTGAGTGTGAACTTGACCAGCTGCCTGCACTACTGACTCTTACTCAGCCTGTTTCTCCTCATGCCCTTTTTAGGTGAACACTCCAACCTCCATGACCACACACACACCCATATACAGAAAAGAAACAAGACTTTCAAAGTTAGATCAGAGAACTGGCATTTCTTAGTCTTGACTGCCATCAGTGCTACATTTTCCTTGCCCCCAAAATTGCCAGAATGTCTGTAGTGAGACCTGAATAATACCTGAATCAAGTGAATGTGTTTCAAACACAGGCTTTCCTTAAGCCACTGCCACTGTCCCTGGGCACAGAACAAGTAAACATTTTACTACATCGAATGCGTTTATATGAGTTGTGAGAGGACTTGCTTAGAATGTGGCTGCCTGGTTACCAAGATTGCAAGTTCTATTAGGTTCTATCATCAGGAATGTGGTTACTGTCTTGGATATCTTACCATGGGTAGCGTCTTAATATTACATCTCTCCAAGACTTGTCTGAGTTGGTGATTGTTCATGCTTTACCCCATGCAAAGTGCATACACAACTGCACAAGTATGGCCAACCTCACATACCTGGAAGGCCTGGGTCTTGCCAAACTTCTAACAATGAGGAGTCAGAGCTGAGTTAGGGCCTGGCATTATTTTGTCACCAGTGATGAGATTGTCTACAAACCTTTATATTTAGGCACTTACTAGTCTCCCATCTACACAGGGTTGTTTTCTTTAGCCTTTATTTAACAGGCTGTCATTAGACATATCTATACGTGTGTGTGTGTGTGTGTGTGTGTGTGTGTGTGTGTGTGTGTGTAGTCCCTGGAACCCTTTGGCTGGGATCACATAAGCTCAGGTACAGATATAAATATGGGGTGATAACGATAATGCTGGACAGAGCACTGAACACAGTGCCAACAGGACAGGTTGGGTCTGCTCTGTATGCAGTGACTCTCACTGATCCTTTTTCTTGGGTTTCAGGAGTGTTGAAATTAGCAAAAATCCCAACGTTGTCTTCTTGGGCAGAAATGTTACAGAGTTCCTTTTCTATTTAGTGTCAGGTCCAAGCACTTCATCTTTGCCTATGTGCTTGTCAGCCAGACAGTGACTGCCAGTGTGCCTACCTGCCTATCAAACATCCCTGTGTTAATCCCTTTTCTTGAAACTGAATGGAATTTGTGACTGGAGTATAAAATATATAATAAAATAGGGCCACATGATGGGTGTCATTTTAATTAATGAGTAATAAAAAGTTAATGACTCTGCTTGCCCTCTCTATCTCCCTGTGTCTTCCTTTATTTCTCTGATTCTTACTCTGTAATTTTCTCTGACCCTTCAAAACTGTCTCTCTCTGTACATATATGTCTCTTTGTCTTCTTCACTGTTTATATTTCAGTGTCTCACTCTGTCTCTTTGATTTTATGTTCACCTAAAAAGATCTGCTTTATTAAGCCCCAGTGCAAAAACAAACAAACAAAAACCCAAACAAACAATAAAAAATGGCTTGCGACCCACAGGGAAGAAATCCTGAGATTCCAGATGAAGCTGAATCTTGCCAGATTATGGGTGATGTCGCAGACAAATTCCCCCTGTGTGCCTCAGTTGACAGTGAATCCCTGTTTCACAGGTGACCTTGAGTCAGAGTAGCCCAGCTCTGGGGAACCTGGAGTGTGATCACAGAGACTTAGATCTGGTCCATGTTTGTTTCTGTAAGTGCTATGTGAGGGGACTACAGTTATTTGCAGACAACCAGGATGCCCATGAGGCCCAGGTCTTGCCCTGCCTTTTTTACCTTCTATCTGTCTCCAGCTATTGGGTCTTTTGTTGAACCTCCTTTCTGGACACATTTATTGTATTTGTGCTTTAACTTTCTGTCCCTTTGAGCTCCCCCACACTGGCACATTGTTTAGTAACTTCTGCAGGCATGCCTCCTCTTATCCTCTGATCACAGCACTAATGACACTGTGGAGGCCTTTCTGACACACCTAGAGACTATGATCCTCCCTGTAGTAGTCACTATTCTCTTTCACATGAATTAGCTCTCATGCTGCATCCATGTCTCTCCCTTGCCTTTCAGTTTTGGAGGGCTAAGACCATCGGGTTACTCTCAGCCCTACTTAGGTTGAGTGCATCAGGCACCAAAGCTGAAAAAATTATGAAAATGCTTGAGAACTCCCTCTAGTCATTGAGAAGCTAACATTGTAAACATGGATACTAATAAACAACGATGCACATCGCTTAGAGCCATGAAACACTCAGAATGACCCCTTGTGTTTCTTAATTCTTGGGTTATTTTACACAATGGGGAGAGCTAGCCTTCTGGTGGTCAGCCCCAGTACTGCAGTCCCAGGCAGCAATTTCTTTTTTTAATTGTTAAATTTATTGAGTTGTGGTTGGTTGGTAACAGTTACATGGGTTCCAGGTGTACAGCACTACAGTACATTGTCTATGTGGTATATTATGTGTTTACCACCCAGAGTCATTTCTCTTTCTATCACCATATGTTTGACTCTCATTCCTTCCACCCTCACACCCTCCATACTTACTCTCAGGTAACCACTAAACTATTGACTATGTTCATGGTTTTTTTTTTTGTTGTTGTTGTTGTTGTTTTCAGATTTATATTCTCCATATGAGTGAAGTCATATGGTTCTTAGCATTTTCTGTCTGGCTTATTTCATTTAGCATGATGAACTCAAGGTCCATTCATATTATAGCACATGGCAATATTTCATCTTTTTCTTACAGCTGGGTAGTATTCCATTGTATATGTGTAGCACAGCTTCTTTATCCAGGAAATTTTGAAGTAGGAAAACACTTGTGTGTCTGGTGTTCTCAATTCTTTTGATACTCCTAGAACCATGGCGCAACGGGCCTGGGCCTGCAGGCACCAGAGAAATGAGAGAAACACCAGCAGCTGCTCTCACATTTGTGTTCCTCTCCATGGTTCTGGTGTGTCCAATTCAGTCACAAAGGCTCTAAGCTAACCTGCACAATGACTCCAACTACTTTATAATGAGAACCCTGAATGTTTAACAAGGCTGGTCTTACTCCTTGTTTCCTGGGTAGTGTTACAATGTTCTGACACATTTCTGCACAATTCAGAACCATTAGCATCCAACATGCCCTATGCTTGGAATGACCTCTAGGATGTAAAAAATCATGCCAGGGACACAGCACACACTGGGTCCTGACAGAGAACAAGTGAATACATGCTGTTTTGCAGACTGTGAGGTTATTGCTCTCATCATGTCTATGCACATTAGAAAAGAAGAAGCTGAGGCCTTTACTTCTGAACTTCTCTACACTGCATGTGTCTGCTTCTAGTTAAAGCTGCATAGGTAGAGACACTGAAACAACACTTTGCTATTTCCAAGTGCTAAGGAATGAAGTTGGTTGAGGAAGAACCATGAGCACTTGCCTTTTTCTGCCCATTACCTGGGCAAATCTCCCCTTCCTATTAATGGACTCTGGGCATAATGCCCAGAAATTGGGTGGACCTGCATTGTGACAGAGCTTTCTACAACTTTTGTCTGTCTGTATGATAGTTTCTTGAGTGTGCATTTCCTTTTGTATGTCCATTTGGGCAGTCATTGTGTGTGTGTGTGTGTGTTTGTGTGTGTGTGTGTGTGTGTGTGTGTGTGTGTGTGTGAGTGTGTGTGTACATGCATGTGTGCATGTATGCACAGAAACCAAAACATACAATGTGTTTTTGATAAATCTCATAGAAAAGACCCAAAATGAATTAGTCCTTCAGAATCTCATAAATAATCATTTCCAAAGCAAACCCCATTGACAGTATTATCCAAGGCCCAGGGTCAGATCTAAGACATGGCCATTGAAGTAGACATGGAGATGTAGCAGTTGCTTGGTTAGTCAGATTTCATAAAATGGAATGTTGGTAATGTTCTGTCATAGAACTGTTAAAAGCAGTAACAATACACTACCTATTATACCTCACACTAGTACTATTTTTTGGTAAAAATCTGAATAGGACAGCAGGCTCAGAAACCAGGAGTGTCCTCCAGGGTTTGATATATGGAAGTTCCATAAACAAGCAGTAAATTTTTGCAGAAATAAAGAAAAATGTCCTCATTCCTTGAAGAAAATCTGTGTGCTTTCTTACATTGGTGGGGTCTGGCTCTTTGAGGTGACACATAAAATATGATATGTGCATATGTAAAGGCTGTCAGCAGCTCATATTTACAAAGCTGACATCAATTTTTGAAGACAGAGTTGTGCTCACAATTTTTCCTCTCACCTTAGTTTCAAGCAGAATGTTGGACACTCCAAACATTTAAGGAACACAGGCAAAACTCAGGTGTAAAGCACTGACTGAACAAGAGGCATGGGCTCTCAATAGCCTAGTGCTGGAATAGAAAAAGACCAGGTGTGGCTTTGTCTCGGCTTTGAAAGGAGGTGTTTAAAGGCAACCATGGGCTCTGGTGGCTTGGAAATTTCAGAAGCATGCTGAGTGTCAAAAAACCCAAAACTGATAGAGACATGCAGCATTTACCTGGTTTCCCTGTTTAACATCAAGCCCATTGGTACTCAAGGCTCCTATTGCATTCTTCCAGGCAAAGCAAGAATCTTATTGTCATTTCCTATATGGTCAGTTCCAGCTAACTCTCCTCCAGCCCAAGCCAGTCTGAGAGTCATGATCTTCAAGGATCTTTCCATTCTCTGCATATTCACATTAGGTATTTTGGAGCTTCATCTTCCCAGAGTGGCCCAGAGTGGTATGAGCCCTGGAAGCCTATGGTGGGGTCCTAGCTGAAGAAGAATAAACAAACAAGAAGTCACTGTGGGTGGTCTGCTTCAGTAGGGTCAGCCTCCCAGATGGCATAAACACATGTGCCTACTTGGATTTGTGGTGCTGCACCATTTTGGAGATCCTTGAACTTATCTGATCAATTTTCTGACCGGGTCCTTCTTCCAGCTTGCTCCAACACAAAGAGTTAATTTAGAAAACAGGTGGCCATGTAATGTTTTCACAACCCATGTGGGCAAGAATGACTGTGACTTGAGGCTTTTCTGGTCTGGAAGCGTACCCTGGTAAAGTCTGGCTTAAGACTTTTGAACCAGAATTTACTCAGGATGGGTAAAAGACAGAAATAACTGATGAAGTCTGGGTGAGGAAAGTCCCATCTTGGAAGGCTTTAAGTAGGGGTTGCATGCCCTGCCAGGCTGGTTTGCATTTTATGAGACATGGTTTCTTCTCTTTGCAGTGTCTCTACCAAGATATGGTTAGAGATAATTTGGAATTTTTGTTCCAGGAAATCTGTCCTGACTCACTTAAATTTGTGATAACTGCTAGGAGTTTGCAGGTATAACTTTGTGAAATGCCTGTCTTGGTGGAACCTGTTAATGTGGCTAAAGCTAACATAGTCCTTGTTTGATCCACCTTCCTGTGGCCACTGGCATACCATTGGATTGCTTCTCTCATTGTGTATCATGAATTTAAAACCACTAAATTTGATGGCCTCTGGAAGAAGCTTGGGAAATGATGAGATGGACAAATTAGCTTTTGCTGTGTGGGTGGCATTTGAGGAAATGTTTATACCAACACCATTTCAGTTTATACCAGCACCAGATTCAGTTTTTCCACAAAATGCAGACATACAAGGGACAACAAGATAAAAATGAGGCACTAATGACAACTGTAGCTATGCTATCTAAATTTTCTTTACTTCAGCCTTAAATTATACCTGGTTTTTGGTATGAAACTAAATCTCATAATAACATTGAAAATGTCATTATTGCAAATAAAACTTTACTGTAAATTTATGGTTATGTTAAAAATGAATACATACTCATTTCTTTTTTGGTAACAGTAGTTGTAATTTTAGTGCCATCAGTTGTTTTGTTATTAAAACTATATTATATTCACCAGCTTATATAACATTAACATAATCAGTTGAAAATTATCTGAAATGATTCTTCTTAAATTATTCTGGACTCAATTTCTTATCGTAATTTTGATAGACACATTGATATCTTCTTAGTTTTTAAATATGGTGACACGTCTTTTCCTATAGGTGATATTGTCCTATTTATAAAAAATAATCAGGAGAAGAAGGCAAGATGGCGACTGGGGAGGAGGTCCCTAAAGCCTCTCCCAGAAAACGCAGTTGAACGGCAGTCCAGGAGCCAAGAAAGAGGACCCTGAGTGAAAAACTGCTGTTGATAAATCCACAAATCACAAGTAAACACCACCTGAAGGTTGGACAGAAGGGAGCGAGTTGGGGAGAATGAAGGGAGCAGAGACTGCAACAGGATTCAAGTGGCACCATTACAGGGAGGGAAGAGGCCATGGGGGATCTGGGCTTTGGAGCTACATGCTGGGGACAGAGTTTGGGAGCCAGCCTCTGGAACTTTTGAGTGGTAGAAGGGCTGAGAGAGGACTCTGAACTGCAAAGATGACACCCCAGCTCTAGGCCCCCTGGAGACCTACACAGGGCTGCAGTTCCTGTTCCCAGCCCACTGCAAAGGCAACCCTGCTGTCTCAGGCTAGGCCCACAGTTTTGGACTTACAGAGCATGCACTTCCTTGTGCACCACAGAGTTCTGAAAGCAGTGTGAGAACATAGAGAGCCAGATGCTGAATCAGGGCCAGGAAGAAAGACTGATTTGATAGCATCCAGCTGAGCCAGCAGAAACAAGCCTTGGAACAGCTTCCCCAGCAAAGGGCAGAAGGCAGAGCAGCCCTTGGAGAGCTTTGTGTTGGCCTCTCCCCAGTTTATATGTGCATAGACTCCAAACACAGTAAGAAACCAGAAAAAAGAAACAAATATCCCCTATCTCCCAAAACTTGACCCCCAGTGCCACCTAGTGTCTGACCTACAGCAAGCCACCACAAAAGCAATAATCTGGGCACTGAACATAAAGCCCTCATTTGTTAGGGAGGAAGAACACTGCAGACAAGATGAATTCCTTAAAAATTAAAACTCCTCAGAAAGAACATGAAATTCACCCAGAAGACAGCTTCGTAGAACTGGAAGGGTCTGATTTAAGTGACAGAGAATTTAAAGCAGCCATTCTAAAGGCTGTGAGAGAAATGACGACCTATTGGCAGAACACCATAGCTGAGATAAATAATAAAAAAGGATATAAACGACATAAAGAATGAACTCTGTGAACAAAAAGGACAATTTAACAAAGAAATTCAAAACATAAGAAAGATTGAGACGGAAATACAATAAATAAATAACATGATAAAAGAAGTGAGAAATGACATAACTGCCATAGGAAACAGAACCAACCAGATAGAGGAAAGAATTAGTGATATTGAAAATCAGAACAAGGAAACAGCTCTAAAAGAGGAAGAGAGGAAATATAGAACTAAAAGGATTGAAAGAACTCTGCAAGAAATATCCGACTCCATGAGACAAGACAACATCAGGATAATAGGAATAGAAGAGGGGGCAGAGCAATCTACAGAGAGCACACTCGAACAAATTGTAGATGAGAATTTTGAAACCTATGGAAAGATCTGTAACCCCAAGTTCAAGAAGAAAACAGGTCCCCCAGATACCAGGATCCTAACAGATCTTCTCCAAGACACATGGTACTAAAGATGTCCAAAACTAAAGACAAAGAGACAATTCTCAGGGCAGCCAAGGAAAAAAGAACTACAACATTTAGAGGAAAACCCATCAGGCTGGCATCAGATTTCTCAGCAGAAACTCTAAATGCCAGGAGAGAGTGGAATCCAATATTCAAAAATATAAAAGAGAGAAACTTCCAGCCAAGAATAAATTATCCAGCAAAATTATCTTTCTGGTATGAAGGTGGAATAAAGACCTTCTCAGACAAACAGAAGCTGAGGGAATTTGCCAGCATGAGTCCAGCACTCCAAGAAATACTGAAGGAGGCTCTTCGGCCTGAAAAAAAACATCAAGAAAAATGGAACAAAGTTGAGCCAACAAGAAAGAAACAAAAACAAACAAACAAACAAAAACAAATAAAGAAATAAATAATGACCACAAGAAATTCTCCCATATCGATAACCACTCTAAATGTTAATGGACTGAACTCACCAATAAAAAGACACAGAGTAGCAGACTGGATTTAAAAACAGAATGCATCCATATGCTGTCTCCAAGAAACACACCTCAGCTGTAAGGACAAACACAGACTCCGAGTGAAAGGATGGGATACAATACTGCAAGCAAATAATAACCAGAGAAAAGCAGGAGTGGCCATCCTGATATCTGATGAAATAAACTTCAAGTTAAAAAAGATAGTAAAAGACAAAGATGGTCATTACATAATGATAAAAGGCACAATGTAACAACAAGAAGAGTTGACACTAATCAACATATATGCTCCCAACCAGGATGCACAAAAGTACACAAAGAAACTACTAACAGACTTGAAAGAAGAAACTGATGAATACACAATCATAGTGGGAGACGTAAACACCACGCTAACAGCCATGGACAGATCATCCAAACAGAAAATAAATAAGAAAATAATAGCTCTAAATGACACATTACAGTAATTGAACATAATTGACATTTACAGGACACTTCATTCAGCAAAAAGAGACTACACCTTCTTTCTAGTGTACATGGAACATTCTCAAGAATAGACCACATGTTGGGACACAAAAGTAGCCTCAGCAAATTCAAGAAGATCGAAATCATACCAAGTGTATTCTCATACCACAAAGCTTTGAAATTGGAGATAAACTGTAAAAGGAAAGCAGAAAAAATGACATATACATGGAGATCAAAGAACAGCTTACTAAAAAAGGACTGGATAAAAGAACAAATAAAAGATGAGATTAAAAATATATAGAAAGTAATGACAATGAAAATACAACCTATCAGAATTGTTGGGACACAGTGAAAGCGGTAATAAGAGGGAAATTTATATCATAACAGGCCTATCTTAAGAAACAAGAAAAATCACAAGTAAACATCTTAGCATCCCAATTTAAAGAACTAGAAAAAGAAGGTCAAACAAAACCAAAAGTTAGCAGAAGGAAAGAAAAAATAAAAATTAAAGCAGAGCTAAACCACTTAGAGAACAGAAGGACAATAAAAAAATTAATATAACGAAGAGCTGGTTTTTTGAGAAAGTCAACAAAATTGGCAAACCCCTGGCAAGACTAATCAAAGGAGGAAAGGAAAGGACACAAATATCTAAAATTAGAAATGAAAGGGGAGAAATTACAACTGATACCAAAGAAATACAAAGGATTATGAGAAAATATTATGAAGGACTTTATGCCACGAAATTAAACAACCTAGAAGAAAGGGACAAGTTTCTAGAAACTTATATCCTACAAAGACTGAACCAAGAAGAACTGGATAATCTAAATATACCAATCAATAGCAACGAGATTGAAATGACTATCCATAATCTCCCTAAAGGCAAAAGCCCTGGACCAGATGGTTTCACCAATTACTTCTACCAAGTATTCAAAGAAGAATTACTGTGTATCCTCCTCAGATTCTTCCAAAAAACTGAAGAGAAAGCAGTACTTCCTAACTCATTCTATGAGGCCAAAATTACTCTAATACCAAAGCCTGGCAAAGACAACACAAAAAGTGAAAACTATAGACTGATACATCTGATGAACACAGATGCAAAAATCCTGAACAAAATATTAGCAAATAGAATACAACAATGCATCAAAAAGATCAGACATCATGATCAAGTGGGATTCATCCAGGAAGCACCAGGATGGTTCAGTATACGAAAATCAATCAAGGTGATACACCACATAAACAAAATCAAATATAAAGACCATATGGTCATTTCAATTGATGCAGAAAAACCTTTCAACAAGGTACAATATCCATTTATGATCAAAACACTAAATGAAATAGGTACAGAAGGAAAATATCTCAACATAATAAAGGCCAAATATGATAGACCCTCGGCTCACATGATACTGAAAGGGGAAAAGCTGAAATCTATTCCCCTAAAATGAGGAACAAGGCAGGGATGCCCCATGTCACCAGTTATTTAATGTAGTACTGAAAGTCCTAGCCACAGCAATCAGGAAAGAGAAAGGAATAAAAGGTGTCCAAATTGGGAAAGAAGAGGTCAAATTATCACTATTTGCTGATGACATGATCCTTTATATAAAAAATTCCAAAGATTCCACCAGGAAACTATTAGAAACAATTAAAGAATATAAGTAGCAGGATGCAAAATCAATGCACAAAAATCAACAACATTCCCTTATACAAACAATGAATCCTCAGAAAAAGAAATGAGGGAGTCAATTACTTTTCTTATCACAACAAAAAGAATGAAATACCTGGGAATTAACTTAATAAAGACGTGACAGACTTATACACAGAAAACTATAAGACACTTTTGAAAGAAATTGGAACAGACTTTAAGAAGTGGAAAAATATCACCTGTTCATGGATAGGAAGACTTAACATTGTTAAAATGACAATTCTTCCCAAAGCAATCTATATATTTAATGCAATACCCATCAAAGTCTCACAATCAAACTTTTGTGAAATAGATAAAAAAATTTTTAGATTTATATGGAACCATAAAAGACCTCGAATTCCCAAAGCAATACTACATAAAAAGGATAAGGCTGGTGGCATTACACTTCCTGACTTCTATTTATATTACAAAGCATCAATAGTCAAAACAGCTTGGTACTGGCAGAAGAACAGAAATATAGACCAATGGAAAAGAACTGAAAACCCAGAAATAAACCCACAAATTTAAGGACAAATAATTTTTGATGAAGGAGCCAAAAACATACAATGGAGAAAAGACAGTCTTTTTAGTAGGTGGTGCTGAGAAAACTGGAAAAATATATGCAAAAGAATGAAGCTGAGCTGTGAACCCTCTCCATATACAAAAATTAACTCAAAATGGATTAAAGACCTTCATA
This sequence comes from Lyroderma lyra, assembly GCA_004026885.1. Taxonomy (NCBI): domain Eukaryota; kingdom Metazoa; phylum Chordata; class Mammalia; order Chiroptera; family Megadermatidae; genus Lyroderma; species Lyroderma lyra. The sequence goes on along the minus strand of PVJL010010440.1, from coordinate 25,737 downwards.
TAAGACCTGCAACAATAAACTGTATAGAAGTCATTGGTACTAAACTTATAGACCTAGGACTGAAGGAAATCTTCACGAACTTGTCCTTAAAAGCAAGGGAAGTAAAAGCTAAAATAAATGAATGAGACTATATTAAACTAAACACCTTCTGCACAGCAAAAGTAACCATCAACAAGGCAAAGAGACAGCCAACTGAATGGGAGAAAATATTTGCAAATAATGCATCAGATAAGGGTCTAATATTTAAAATATATAAATAACTAATAAGACTTAACAACAAAAAACCAAACAACCCAATTGAAAATTGGGCAGAAGATCTAAACAGACTTCTCCCATGAAGAAACACAAATGGCCAGGAGACATATGAAAGAATGCTCATCCTCATTAGCTATCAGGGAAATGGAAATAAAAACCACAATGAGATACCACCTCACACTTGTGAGAATGGCTATTATCAATAAGACAAGGAATAACAGGTGCTGGAGAGGATGTGGAGAAAAAGGAACTCTGGTACACTGCTGGTGGGAGTGCAAACTGGTACAACCACTGTGGAAGGCAGTGTGGAGGTCCCTTCGAAAATTGGGAATGGAGCTACCATTTGACCCAGCAATCCCCCTTCTGGGGATCTACCCAAAGAACTTGAAAACCTTTGTCCGCAAAGACTTATGTACCCCAGTGTTCATCGCAGCACTGTTCACAGTGGCCAAAACATGGAAACAACCAAAGTGCCCTGCGACAGACGACTGGATAAAGAAGCTGTGGTACATATACACAATGGAGTATTATTCAGCTATAAGAAAAGATGAAATATTGCCATTTGCAACAAAATGGATGGACCTAGAGATCATCATGATTAGTGAAATAAGCCAGACAGAAAGAAAAAAGAACTGTATGACTTCACTCATATGCGGAATATAAAACTGAAAGCAAAGAATAAATAAACGAAGAAACTAATAACCTATGGACACAATCAATAGTTTAATGTTTATTTGGGGATGAGTGGGTCGGGGGGGGAGAAAGGGGAGGGGGTGGGATAGAAGGGGGGAAGCTAAATATATGGTGATGGAAAGAGAAGTCACATTAGGTGGTGAACTTATTATACAGCAAGTAGACAATGCACTGTGGAATTGTATGCCTGAAACCTATGTAATCCTTTCTGACAAATGTCACCCCAATAAGTCTAACAGTAAAAATGAATAAAAAATGATCAACATTATATTTTTAATTGATATTTACCATACTGTATTTGATTTGTTACGAATTTTTTGTTCGTTGAATATTTCATGTTGCAGTGCATGTGCAATAAAATTGGTTAAATAAATTCAAAGGAACTGTAGATTTAAACAGGTGAGTTTTTCACAGTTGTTCACCATTAAGTATCTGAAACCATAAACATGTCCATATTATTTTTAAGAAGTAATATTATTTCTAAAATGTCATTCCAAAGTAATAAAACACTCTCAAGTGAACAATAATATTAGGAGTAGTGAATTACATAACATAGTAAAATGTTAGAAACCTTATAAATTATCACTGAATGTCAGAAAATGTATGATATAATTTTTTCATTAATTAAATTCAATAACAGTAAAAAAATAATTTCAGAAAGAGCAATAAAAAAGAACACTCTACCCCAAGAAAGTACACTAGTTTATAGATGAGAGTTGCCACTTCGATCATTGCAAAGTGTTTGTTATTTTAGAGATAAGTCTCTTCTGAGTCATTATCAGACAAAAATCAAAGTCAGCACACTAAAAGTTTTCCTTAAATATTGCTTTCCAACATAGCAATGTAGACAGCTAATCTTAGGCATATATATTATTTTTTAATTCAAAAGTTATTTTCCAACATTTGGTGCCATACTCTTTTATATTATTTTCTGGTGTACAAAACAACATTGTGATTACATGTTTATATACCTCACAAAGTGATTACTTCAATAAGTCTAATAATTCATCTCTCACTGTACATAATTATTATAATTTTATTCATTATATTTTCTATGCTGTATGTTACATTCCCGTGATTGTTTTGTTTGTTTGATTTTGTTTACATATATTTCAATAAAATATAAAGAAATAGAGTGTCCACCTTAATTTGCTAAACTTCACTGACCATCTTTGTGTTTCTGGTGTCTTAATTAAAACAGGAATGTGTGGAGATCAATGGAAAGTGTTACAGGAATATTCATAGCAGGTATCAATAGGGCTACTTCATTAGCAACTAAGATATTCCTCATGGGCATTCCTTCAGTTCCCTTTATAGAATTGCAAGACCTAATTAAAAATCATGATCAAACTAATTCTGTAAAATGTACTCAAAGCTGGAGAAACAGAAGTTTTATATGTTCACTACCTTGTCTAATGCCACAGAGCTAGTTAAAATTAAAGGAATAATTGACCCCATGTTTTCTCCTTTGAAGGTACAGCATGAGCATGCTAGTTTCTTGACGTCAGGTTAATGGAGTGTCTCCATACATTTTTCAGTCTTCTATCAACTTTCACAAGTGCTGGTTATTCACAGTATTTACAAAAGTCTTTCATTTTATACAGTTAATATTCAATACATCTGGAGCTTCAATTATTACATGACAACAATAACAAAAAACACTTTCCCAATGAAACCAGTAACAAAAATTAATGACTTAATTAAAAAACTTTGTGAGCAGACAAGAAAGAAAATAAATTTTATCCTTTGAATAAGTGAAAAATTCTAGAATAAATATAGGATCCATGAAGGAAATGAATTAGTTACCAGAGGCTGAAAAAAAAAGGGACAGTGAAGGGTTTGGGTGAGAAATTTTGTTTTGGGAGATGAAATATTTCACAGTTGGATAGTGATGATGAATGAACTAAATGCTTATGAAAGTACACTTTATGATGATAATTATTAAATTTTACTATCACGAATTTAACATGATAATGTAAGATAATATATAAATGTGAAAAAATAAAGAACAAATAAACAAAAAAAAATAGAAGACAACAAAAAAATGTTCAGATAAGAAACAGGATTGAAGGTGTAGAGGAAACAGTGCAGGAGTGTATTTTAGATTCAGCCACCACTGTAAAGGTACTGGGGCCAACCTCAGGTGTCCTTGGGACACTAGAGCTTGTACTACTGACTTCTTATTTTTCATGAGGGCTGAGTTCTGTGCCCAGCTCAGGTCCCTTCCAGGACCTGGTACAGACACTTGACCCTCACTACTTTAGAAACAAAGGTCTATCTGATGGTGATAGATTTGCAGTTACATCAATATCTGATAAACTTGCAGCTCTGGTGCAGCTGCAGAGAGTGGACACTACTTAGATTCTGGATGTGCCTTTACCATTGGCTGGCTCTTGTTTCTGCAACAGGCTTCTCAGGAAACATAAGTGCAAGGTCAGTACTGTGCTGTGATTTCTGAGTTGGAGCTGAAGTATGGACAGGGGCAAAGTCGACCCATGTTGTTACTTTATGAGTTCATTCTGAACTTAGGACTCATGACCAAGGCCCTCAGAGGAACAACCTCCTCTGGGTGCATGCACAGATGTTGACATAAGTCCCATCTTTTTATTTGGCATAGTGTCAGCCTCTGAGGTTTCTCTCTGTTTCTGTGGCACTGAGTTCTGTGGACTTGTGTGAAACTCCCAGAGGCCCTTTTAAGCATGAGGCTCTGCCTCCCTGGAATCCAGGTCTTCAGGCTAAGTCTAGACAGGTTGAGTTCAACGTTCTAGGTTAAAGCCTGTGGTCTTGTCCTGCGAGCAAAATTTGAGGGTCCCACTCTGAGGAGACCAAGGTGTTGTCTGGACTGGTGGCCATGCCTGACAATTTCTGGGCCCTAGTTTTAGAGACACCTCCATGACGACACTCACAGAGGTTGTGCATTGGCCATTGGTAGCATGGTGTACTTGCTTCTCATGCAATAGACGTGGAGTAGGTTGATCCATTGACTAAGTCATTGCCAATGTCCTGTCTTCAGCTCTGCACTGACCCTTACCTGAAGCCTGTGTGGAGGTATCAGAGCCCTTCTTCCCTCCTGGTCTTGAGCTTCCAGATCAGAAACAGGCTGTATCAACACATATCTCACCTCGGTGGTATCACATTCTCATAAAGTGTTTCAAATAAACCCTACGCAGAGTAGCTCCATCCTCCATATCCTAGTTAGCCACCATTGATCTGGAATGTGAACTTGACAAGACCCTTAGGCTACTGAGTCCTCCTTAGTTGGTTACTGTTCAGGGCATGTCCTCCTTAAATGAACAACCCTCCTGCCATCACCACATACACCCACACATGCACACATAGGGAGGGAACATAATGCTGTCAAGTTGGGATAAGAAGGCTGGCCTGTTTTGGTCTTGACTACCATGGGCCTTCTTGTGTTACCTTCTGTATTCTTTGGAAAATGGCCAGAGGTTTTGAAATGAGACCTGACCAATACCTGAGGTAAGGTATGGATTTTAAACTACAGTCTTTGCTGAGGCAAGTTCAGCAGCAACTGGAACACAAGAAGAAAACATTATGCTACATCAAATGTCTCCAACCAAGTGAGCTGGGTGGGGGCTTCTTCAGACTGTGGTTGCCTGGTTACCAGGGCTCCAATTTCTGTTGTGCTCTATAATCAGAAAATATGGTCACTTCCTTCAGGTCCCTACCTGGGTTTGCTCCTAAGACAAGGCTTCTCTAAAAACTGTATGGTTGGTAACTTCTCATTCTTTACCCTATGCCAAGTTCATATTCAGCTGCACCACCACAATTCACCTCAAACACTAGGAATACGTGAGTGATACTGAGTTCCTAACTTTATGGATCCAGAGCTGAAACCAACCTGACATTTTTTTGTCACCAGTGATATGAATTTTGACACACCTGCCCTCTTAGTGGTTTCCCCAGTCTCCTATCTGCACAGTGTTTGTTTTTCTAGCACCTCCTTCTCAGGTTGTTTTTAGACCTAAATACACATGTGGTGCAAGGAATTCCTGGGTTGAGGTCACATAAGCTCAGTCAAAGGTGTAACGATGGGGTGATTAGTGAAATGCTGGGCAGAGCACTGAACATAGTGCTCACTGGCTGGGTCTGCTCTGGGACCAGTGACTTTCAGTGACCCTCCTGCTTGTGTCCCAGGAGGGTTTAAATGAACAGAAATTTTGACATCATTAGTTTTGGTATAGAACTTTCCAGCGCCTCCTGTTATGTTTAGATGCAGGTATAAGTGCTTCATCTAGGCTCATGTGAAGGATAGTCTCACTGTAGCTGTCAGTGTTCCTACCTCTATATAAAACTTTCTTGTGCTAGCCCCTTTACCTGAAGGTGAATGAACTTTGTAATTGGGGCTTAAAGTATATAATAAAATAGGGTGAAATGATGGGTTTCATATCTAACACTGAGATATGGAAATTTTGTGACCCTTCTGGTCCCTCTGTCTCTCTGTGACTCACTTCGTCTCTCTCTCTCTCTCTGTCATTGTCCCTGTCTCTTTGACCCTGTTTCTCTATGTTAATATGTCTTTCTGTTTGTGTCACGGTTTCTCTTTCTGTTTGTATTTCTCTGTCTTTCTGATTTCATTATATGAGAAAGCAAGGTTACATATTATAAACTGCTCTATGAAGCACCAGCAAAAATTATACATGTTGTCCACAGACAGTAAAGACTGTGACCCCTCTTCAAACTGAATCCTGTTAATAACCCATGTGTCGTCCCACAGACAGAATTTGCCTAGTGCTATCCTCAAGTGACACTCTACCCAGCATCTCAGAAGACCTTGAGGCAGAGGCTCCCAGCTCTGCCAAGTCTGGTGCCTGTTCACATAGACTGTCTGGGTTATAGTTCATGTTTGTTTCCATAATGGCTATGTGAAGAAAATTAAGCCACCTGGCATTAAAGAAGAATATGTTTTCAGCCCAGTTCTGCCCTGCTCTCCTTACCTCCTAGCTCTGTCCAGACACCTTGATTTCTACTGAAATCCTTCTGTGCTAATATTTATTTCTGCCTCAAAGTCTTTGTAAATTTGAGTTCCCTCACACCAAACCACTGATTTTTTACTTCTGCAGATATGACTCCACTTGCTCTATGATGAGAGCAGAAACATAATTATATAAGCCTTTCAAACACACCCAGGGTCTGTGGTTTTTTCTGTAGCAGTCACTGTTTTCTCTCACTGAAATTTTCTCTCCTGCTGAGTCCATTTCAATCTCCAGGCTTTGAGCGGCTAGAGACAGAAACCTTGTTGGCATTCTTAGCTTTGTGTATGGTAAGGGCAACATTCATCAAAGCTGAGAAAGTAGTAATAGGGTCTCATCATGTCCTCTTTTTCATGAGGACTCAAATTTTAAGGATGAATGTTAACAATCAATGATGAATGTTGGTCAGGCACAGAAAACACGCAGTATGACTGCTTGTGCCTCTTTATTCTTATGCCATTGACCACAGTGGGAACAGCTTGCTTTCTGGTGGTAAGCCTTAGTACTCAGCTCAAGGCAGGAAGTCCTGAAATTATAACACCATTCTATGTATGGTATCTTCAAAGCAACTTTTCACCAAGGATCAGCAAAAAAAAAAAAATTGGACCTATAGGTCCAGGGGATTGTGAGAAACCCAGAAGCCACTTTCATAACCTCTTTCTCTCCACTGTTCTAGTGTGTGTCCGGTTCAGTCACAAAGCCACTCACCAGAGCCCAGACTATGACATTCCCCACTTCAAAATGAAGATTACGAGTTTCCATACAAGACTGTTCTTGCCTCTGGCTTTTGGGTGAGTGTTTTAGTGCTCTGCCACATTGTGTATGACCAAGACCCCTGGAACCCAAAGAGCCCTTAGCTCTGAAAGACCTTCAGAGTGTTGAAAGCATTTTCCAGGGATATGGAGCACACTGGGTCTTGATAGAGACACAGAGACAACTGGCTCACCTGCGGGCTCTGAGACTCTTGCTATCATTATGTCTTGGCACACCACCTGACAAAGGAATAAGCTGTGGCCCTCTATTCTGAAGCTCTGCCACACTGGGGGTGTCTGGTTTTAGTTTCAGGTGCCTAGGTTGGAGAGTTAAACCTATGAATTGTTCTTTCCACCTGCCAAGGAATGACACTGGTTCAGCCAGAATCCTTGGCACTTTGCAGTTGCAGTGTCCAACAGCCTGAAATCTCCCATCCTCCTTCTATGAGACCTGTATGTGGTGCCCAGAGACTGGGTGTTTCTGGAACATGAGAGAGCTGCCTCCAAGGACTTTTTCTCACCTCTGATATTTTCCCTTGTGTGCACTTCCCTTCTGACTTCCAGCTAAACTGTCAGTGTGTGTGTGTGTGTGTGTGTGTGTGTGTGTGTGTGTGTGTGTGTGTGTTCATGGGTTTTTATTATAGTGTATGTGTGGATGCTGAGATAAAAGGGTCTTATAGGAGAGGGTACTGCAGAATCTCATAGGTTTCATTTTCAAAGCAAATTCCTTTGACGAGTTGAACTAGGGCCCTGGGTCAGTTTAAAACATTATCATTGAAGTGCACACTGGGGACATAGCATGTGCTGTAGTTAGTCAGCCCATGTGAAATAAAATCACGATAATTCTCTTCCATACAACTGTTAAAAATGTACCAATACATCAGCTAGTATAATGTTTTGCTCCTTGAAATTCTATGATCAATGCTACCTGACATTAAAATTTTTTGTAGTAAGATGCTGAATGGTACAACAGTTTCAGGAACCAGGAGTGTCTTCCAAGGCTCAATGTGTGTGAGGATTTCATACACAGGCAAGAAAGTTTGTGGAAATGAAGGAAAATGTCCTCATAATTTGAAAGAAAACTGTGCTCTTGCTGACAATGGTGCAATCGGGCTCCTTGCCATAACACATAAGATGTGATATATGCACAAGTAGAGCCTATCAGCTCAAGTAAGAAAAGCTGAGATGAATTTCCTAAGGCACAGATGCACTCACACTTCTCAGGATCATGTTAGTTCCTAGCACAGTACTAGACACTCTAAACATTGGTAGAACCCAGTCAAAACTTTGGTATGATGCTCAGGCTGACCATTGGAAGCCACCCTAAATGGGAGATTCCAAAATCATAGCACATAAAGAACAAAGGCCAGGGGCTGGCCTTGCCTTCCCCAATGTGCTCTTGTGGGAGAGATTTGGAGGCAGTCAAGGTCTCCTGTGTTTATGTTGGAACAGTGTCACACTGGATGAACTAGGACATGCTGCTGTTAGAGCCTTTCCATATTATCCCAGCTTGCCTACTTGCACCAAGCCAGGTAAGACTCAGGGATCCTATCGCAACAGCCTTCCAGGCAGAGCAGGAACTCTCAGGCTTCCATTCACTTGGGTCAGTACCAGCAAACTTTTTCACCAGCAGACCTAAAATCAGCACCAAGGCCTTTGATACTCTCTTTTTTTCTCTGCACCTTTAGCACAAATATTTTGAAGCACCACCATTTTAAATGGTTGGGAGTGGTATAGGACATGGCAGCCAGCACTGCAGTTGTGGCTGAAGTGGGAAAACCATGAATAATGTCCTGCATGTGGGTGGCATGTGTAATGTTCACAATTAGATCTGGGGTGGCTTGCATTTTAGGATACCCTGGGTCTTACCTGACTGAAGGAATGACAATGTCTGTACTGCTGAAGCCCACTCCAGCACAAAATTTGAGTTTTGTAGAACATGTGGCTGTGGTTGAGACACATTAAAAATTTTAATGGGAAAAAAATGGCTTCTACTTGGGGCTTCTTGGGTCGCTGAGTGCATCTTGGCAAAATGGAAAACCAGATTTCTTAACGTGGTTGAACTGAGGAAAAATTGAACGAGAGAAAGGAGTGGGGGAAGGAGTACAGCCAAGGTGTGGAATCACATATATAAAGCCTCTAAATAGAGGCTTCACACCCTTCAAGGCTGTTTGTGCTTTTTAAGACTTGGTCTCTGTCACCATTCTTAATTAATAGTTATGCTTGGAAATGATGTGGAATTCTAATTACAGGGAAACTGCCCAGACCTGCTTAATTTCAAGGTTATTGCTAGGCATTTACTGTTGTACCTGGAAGGCAGTCCAGAGCTTTGTGAAATGTGTACCATGACAGAAACTGTTAAGTTGGCTAAAGCTAGTGTATCCCTCTTGTACCCACACCCCAAGTGAATGCACACAGGTTCAGATGGCTTCTCTCCACATGTCATAGGTTTCCCCACCACTGAAGGTGGCAGACTCTGATAGGGGATTGGGGAGAGAGGAGCAAACAAAGTTAGGCTGGGCAGGTGGTGCAAAGTAGCATGTTGATGGCAATGCTATTGGTCAGGAGCTGTGAGTATACAGTGTTCTAGAAGATGCTGCAGAACAAGAGACAATGAAATATGGATAAGACACCAGTGTAAACAATACTCCTGTTAACTGAATTGTCTACACTTTTGCCATTACTTCTAGCTGCTTTTTATATGTAATAAATTTCATAAAAATTTATATTTCATGTTATTATTGTAAATTGAACTTTAATTTTGTGAGTATTGGGGTTAAATGTCAATGCATACTAGTTACTTCTGGTAACAACAGTCATCATTTTAGTGACAATCATTTAATTTTGAAAATGATATTATATGCATCAGGTTACATAACATAAACTTTACCTTTTTAAAAAATGTGGAGTTCCCTGGTGGTGTAGTGGCTTAAAGCTTCATCGCTGGCTCTGTCAGCGCTGTGGCCTAGCTTCAATTCCTGGCCACAGAACTATTCACATACAAAAAAATAAAAAATAAAAATAAAAAATGTGATATTATTCTCTTTAAAAATTCTGTACTCAATATGTTGCAGTAATCATAAAGAAACACCAGTATCATCTTAGTTTGTAAAGATGGTCACATATTTCCCTCCTGGAGATTGTTAGGAACATTGAGAGCAAGGTGCTTGAGGCCGAGTCAGTGTTAAACAAAATTTCATTAAGGGCATCTGTGTACAGATGGGTTGAAGCCAAAAATACTTTCAAAATCACATTTATTGCAGCAAAGTTTTATAGAAAGTAAAGGAATTCTTACAAAGAGGAAATAGTGTTGTGCTGGCCAAATCATCACCTTGACAGAGCAACATATATATTATTTTCTCAGTGGGTCTTGCTGTAACTACAAAGACGTTACTTTCCTTGAGAGAGGGATTATTTTTCTCCAGAGCTCGAGAAGCAGCCAAGTTTCAAGGAGTGATGGTGCTCAGCAAGCTTTCAGACCTTATATTTTCAGACTCTTGGTTTTATAAAACAAAGGGGAAAAAGGAAGCAAGAGAAGGGGAATGGAATAGACCATAAATTCTTTCTGGCTGCTTCTTGCTGACAGCAGATATAGTTAGAATTTATATAAGGCACTAAGAAAGGGGTTGATAATGCAGTCTGGTTTCTTGTAATAGAAAAATTAGTCTATTCCGATGATGTTTCAGCACGTGGATCTGATTTTGCAAGACAGACATATATATCAGAAATAGACAATGTCTAAATAATAATAAACAAAAATTGTAAGGGCCGGAACAGCAGGAGAAATCAGTGGTGAAAGAAAGCATGAATTAGTAGTCAAGGAAAAAGGCTGGGATGTTTTTATGTGTGAGGCTAATTGTAATATTCCTCAGATATTTTCTTGAATTTGTCCTGACTTATTAACATAGAAACAAGACTTCTCTTTTAAGTAGAGTCTAAGTTTCACTTTAGCAGTCATGAGGACATCTAAACTGCAGAAACTTGGGAGGATTGGTGCAGGTTCAGGGTCTACTCAACTACTTCCTGCAGCCTAGTAACCTTGCCCTGCTCCTGAACCAGCTGAGAGGAGCGCCAGATTTAGAAGCTTTTCTTTTCATTGTTGCATCTGGCATCCACACAGAATTCAATTCTACAGTAAGTCAAGATATCACTTGTTTTTCCTGGGTTCCTTTGACTCATGTATAATGATTCTCAGCTCTCAGACTTCCAAAGTCCTAGAGCCCTGGGCCTTTGGCCTTTGTCTCTTACTGGGGGGCGGGGATACCCAACTGATTCAAGAGTGTTTCTCTTGGTCTTTCTCTTTTGTGGTGAGAATGCCCCTTCAACTGAGTTTGATCTCTCAGGACTTATGGACTCTTTCAGTTACCACTCTTTGAGCCATGGCAATCTCTCAATTTGCTTCCCCTAAAAATCCACATTTAAGTTGCTTTCTGAAAAATCTTAGCCACTAAGCTCAATCTGAAGACCATCAAATCAAGCACCTTGTCTTATATTGTAACAGAGCATGACCACAATATAAACTGCACAATGGCTCACACTGGCCAGAGAATGGCACTTTTGATTATGTCATGCCAATGGGCCTCAACAATTTCTCTCGATGCAATGAAAAGTGGTTTGAGGTTCCACATATCCAGGCTTTCTTTGCATTCGGCACAGAACCCTCCCTCTGTCTGTCTTGCTCCATCTATCGAATTCTCTTGATGTACTATAAAACTCCAGACCCAGAGGCCAAACATGTGCCTTCAAAATTTCTTCCACTGGACTAATTTTCATAAATCCCCACTAATGCTCCCACCTTTTTCAATTTCAATCCTATGGACCATTGTCCTTCCTTACCATATGATTCTCAGAAGCCTCTTGAACCCTCAGCCCCCAAAACCTCATTTCCCCTGATTTTATTTCCTCAAATTCTCAATATTTATTTACCCATGTTCTGCCACCTGCTTCTGTTCTTTTCTGAATAAGTGGCTGGTGCTGAGAGCGTAATTTTCATTCTTGATCTCTTGTCTCTTTATGATGTCTCTCTGATTGAAAAATGCCTGGGTCCTACTCTGCTTATTCCTATATTTATACTAAGAAATTTAAATATCTCACTCAATCCTATGATCTTTACACTATGCTGTCTTCTAGTCTTATCCATGAGGTAAGAGAGAGAGAGTGTGTCTCAAGGCTCGAACTTACGCTGATAAGCTACATAAATAAGATCAGGTACACCCCATGAAAACAATATCTATTTTTTGGGAGGACCCAGAATGGACGTACCAGGACGGGTCCCTTTGTCCAAGATGCACAACCATATAGCAGGACTTCATAGGGCAACCTTCTAAGCTGTCAATTTTGAAAAGCTAAAGGATATCACCCAAAACCCTGAGGAGAACACAGCTCTATTTCTTTCTGATGTAACCAAAGCCCTCCAAGAATATACTAATAAAAATTCCAACTCACAGGTGTGACATAATATTTTCCACATATGTTTTAATTCTCATTTGGTACCTATATTCTCCATAAGCTTCAAATGCTTAAGGAGCACCATCAAGCCCTAGAGAGAGACTTTTTTCAACTTTGCTTTCCAGTTTTTCAATGATCAAAATGAGGAAAAAATTTACAGAAACAAAGACATGATCATGCCAAATATCAGATGCTTGTTGCTGCCATTATGTGCCTCTTGGGTACAGGCACATGAGACTACAAATGAACCCTGGGCTTCTTTAGGTCCTTGTTTTAAATTAGGTAGTACTGGCTTTTGGGCAAAGCAATGCCTACACCCATAGTCTCCTCTGGGATGAAGCTTGATCTGTAATCATCGTGAACATTTTAAAGTAGACTAGAGCCTGCCCTCTTGAGGCACGACTCTATGCTGTCCTCAGAGGTCTGCAGAGCCTCCGGATTTATTCCTGCCTACCCTATTCAGCCTTGCTGTTGAAGATTGGGTGTATCTGGATGCAACAGCCCCCATACATATCAATACATCAGAGCCCCTGGTAAACTTGATGGTTGCAGGTAAGCCAATATGTTTTTTCAGAGACACAGGGGTACATATATGGCCTTAACTGAATATGCAGAAAAATCTGTTTCTCTCAGGTCTCTATTGTAAGATTGTTGGAGTAGTGTCTCCAACTACTAGCTACTCCACTGTCCCACTCTGCTGATTGTAAGAGACATCTTGTTCAAATTTTGAGCCAATGCTACTCTTCTAGGCCCATGAGCACAGACAACCTTTCTCTCAATTTTCCTTTCCAAACTCTTTCGGTGTCTAATGCAGTGGCTTCTTTTCCTCTTCCATCTACTAAGGTTCATCTTATAGTCTGGAATATTTGTATTTTCTCCACACCTTGCCACCACCCTCCTGTAAAAATACAAGTCAAGTAGGTCTTTTGCTACCCTTGTCAACACAAGATTTTATCTCCTTGAAAAGAAATAGAGGTCTTCAACTTATCATAATTCTTCCTCTCTCTCAACATCAACTTCAACCCATGAGTTTCTCATATAACCATCATCATTTCTGTTTAAAATATACCTGCTGGTCCTATCAACTCCTCCAAGATCTTTGCTTAATTAATCAGGTTGCACTTTTTATACACCCAGTAGTTTCTAAGCCATACATTACACTCTCATACTACTCACACCACTGTCTTAGATATAAAAGATGTGTTCTTCACTATTCCTTCACATGTTAATTCACAGGACCTCTTTGAATTTATATGGCTAATTTCACCACCCCTACCCCACAACCACCCTCAGAGAGTTTTACTACAAGGCTTTCAGAACAGCCCTCATTTCTTCAGCCAAGTCTCAGCTGCAGACCTGACGAAGCTTGGCCTTTCACCAAGTACTGTGCTCCAATATGTTGATGAACTGTTACTTTGTAAATTCTCACAAAAGCTATCCAAACAACACAAGTTTCAACCTCTCAACTTTCTTGCTTAGAAATAATACTGAATATTCCCTAAAAAGCCAAAAATAATTCAACTTGAAGTGACATACGTAATGCTTTCTATTTCCTCCTAGAAGAGGGCTCTTACATGTGATTGCAAAACACTCATTTCATTCTTAAGGCCTCTGAGAAATAGACAGGAAATGCAGGCAACCTACATATAGTACTGCACTGCTATAACACAGCTTGAGAATTGTAAGACTCCCTCATACAACATGACTTTCTAGAACACAGCTTCACTCTAACACCTTTGAAAATTAGAGAAATCCCCATTAACACAAATCATAATAAGTGGTTTTAAGAGCACAAAACTTCTCATTTAAAAAGAGAGAAATTGGGGTAGGGCAAGATACTGGAGATATAGCCTCTCCCAGAAAACACAGTTGAATAGCTGTCCAGGAGCCAAGAAAGAAAACCCTGAGTGACACAACAGCTGAGAAGTCCACTCATTGCAAGAAAATATCTGAAGGTTGGAGAGAAAGGTGCAAGTGGGAGAGAGGGGAGGGAGCAGAGATGGATTGCGACAGGACCCCATCTCTCCTGACTATCCAGGACTAGGACAGTACACAGGAGGGGAAAGGACAAGAGGTTACAAGAGTGAAGCCAGCCAAAGTGGCAGAATGGTGGCTGACCGTGGGGTAGCTGGGCCTTAGAGCAACATGTTGGAGACAGAACTTGGGTGCCAACTTCTGAATTTCTTGAGTAAGAACAGGGCTGAGCGAGGACTCTGAACAGTCACAGACTGAGGTGGGGCCCCAGAGACTGCACCTCGGGTCCTGGTGCCCTCGTGGCCTATATCACACATGCGTATGGCTCTTATTCAGGGCCATGTTTCCTGGTCTACAGCAGAGGTAAGTGGCTGCCTTCACATGACCTGTGACATGAGGCCCATGACTTTGGACTTGTGGTGCATGGGAACCCAGGGTCCACATGTGGTGTAAGCCTGTAGACTCTGTCCTGAACAGCTGGTCCCTGATGCCAGCCAGGGAAGAAAGGGACATTTGATAGCATTCACCCCAACCAGCAAGATCCGCCTTGACCTACATACCCCACCTTCCCCAGCATAGGGCAGGAGGTGGAGTTGCCCCTGTGAACGTTTTGTTGGCCTCTCCCCTTTCCTACAGCCACCCCAATGAACTGCAGGGAGTAGAGGGACCTTGGATAGATGCACACAGCATCCAAATGCAGCTGGAAACCAGCAATGAGACATAAACAACTCCCCACTCTACCAAAACTTGGCTCCCTGTGCCACCTAGTTAATGTCTGACCTATCTCAAGACACCACACAAATATTAATCAGGGCTCCTAAGCACTGTTGAACATAATGATCTCATGCTAAAGAGGAAGAACCCAGTAGACATGAATTCCTTAAAAACTAAAGCTGCTCAAAAAGAACATGACATATACCCAGAAGACAGGTTCACAGACAAAGAATTTTCTGAACTAAGTGACAGAGAATTTGAAGTAGCCATTCTAAAGGTTCTGAGAGAAATGAAAACATACTGGCAGGACACCATAGCTGAGAAGAATGACCTAAGAAAGGAAATTCGCAAAGTAAAGGAACAATTTAACAAAGAAATTCAAAACATAAGAAAATTCGAGAGATAAATAATACAATAAAATAAGTGAGAAATGAAATAACTGCCATAGGAAACAGGGACAACCAGATGGAGGAAATAATTAATAATATCTAAGATCAGAACATGGAAACATCTCAAAAAGAGGAAGAGAGGGAATATAGAGCCAAAGAGATTGAATGAAATATGCAAGAACTATCTGACTATGAGACAAAAAGCATCAAGATAATAGCATTAGAAAAGGGAGCAGAGTCCTCTACAGAGTGCATTCTCAAGCAAATAGTAGATGAGAACTTTCCAAACCTATGGAAAGATCAGGATCCCACAGTTCAAGAAGAGTGCAGGTCCCCTGGATACCTGGAACCTAGCAGATTTTCTCCAAGACACCTGGTACTAAACATGTCAAATAATAAAGACAAAGAGACAATTCTCAAAGCAGACAGGAAAAAAATAATTATAACCTTTAAAGGAAAACCCGTCAGGCTGGCATCAGACTTCTCAGCAGAAATTCTACAAGCCAGGAGGGAGTGGAATACAATATTCAAAATTTTCAAAAAGGGAAATTTCCAGCTAAGAATAAATTATCCAGCAAAATTATCTTTCAGATACGAAGGTAGAATAAAGACCTTCCCAGACACACAGAAGCTGAGGAAATTTGCCAGCGCAAGTCCAGCACTTCAAGAAATACTGAAGAAGGCTCTTTGACCTGAAACAAACAACCAGGAAAAAATGGAATAGAGTTGGGGCAACAAGAAATAAACAAAAATAAGACAATAATAAAAAAGTAATGGCAACAAAAATATCCTCACATACTGATCATCACTCTAAATGTTAATGGCCTGAACTTACCAATAAAAAGATGCAGAGTATCATACTGGATTATAAAACAAAACTCATTTATATACCTCAGCCTTAAGGACAAACACAGACTCAGAGTGAAAGGATGGGAAACAATACCCCAAAGCACCAAAATATACAAAGCAACTACTAACAGACCTAAAAGGAGAAACTGACAAAAGCACAATCATTGTGGGAGACTTAAACACTCCACTAACAGCCATGGAGAGATCATCCAAACAGAAAATAAATAAGGAAATATCAGGTCTAAATGACAAATTACAACAATTGGACATAACTGACATTTACAGGACACTTTATCCAGCAAAAGGAAGCTATACCATCTTTTCTGGTGCATATGGAACATTCTCAAGAATAGACCACATACTGAGACATAAAAATAGCCTCAGCAAATTCAAGAAGATCAAAATCATACCAAGTGTATTTTCAGACCACAAAGATTGAAATTGGAGATTAACTATAAAAGGAAAGCAGAAAAAAACACATATACATGGAAATTAAACAACATGTTATTTTAAAAATGACTGGATAAAAGAACAAATAAAAGAAGAGATTAAAACTACATAGAAACTAATGACAATGAAAATAAAACATATCAGAATTATTTGGATCAGTAAAAGCAGTAATGTGAAAAAAAATTATATCAATACAGACCTCTGTTAAGAAATAAGAAGTCACATTAGGTGGAAAACTTATTACACAACAAGTTGAAAATGCACTCTAGAATTCTATGCCTGAAACCTATGTAATCCTTGCTAACAGATGTCACACAAGTAAGTCTAACAATAAAAATGAATTTAAAAAAATAAAAAACAGGAAAAGTCACAAGTAAACACCTTACCATCCCATCTTAGAGAACTAGAAAAAGAAGAGCACACAAAACCTAAAGTCACCAGAAGGAAAGAAATAATAAAAATTAAAGCAGAGCTAAACCAATTAGAGATCAGAAAATCATTAGAAAAAATTAATAGTGCAAAGAGCTGGTTTTTTGAGAACATCAACAAAATTGACAAACCCTTAGCTAGATTAATCAAACTACCAAAGGAAGACAAACAAATATCCAAAATTAAAAATGAAACAGTAGAAATTGCTACCAATACCACAGAAATATAAAAGATTATAAGAAAAAGTTATGAAGGACTCTATGCCACTAAATTTAACAACCTAGAAGACATCAACAAAATTCTAGAAACATACAGCCAACTGGAATGAACCAAAAAGAACTGGATAATCTAAATAGAACAATCAATAGCAAAAAGATTGAAATGATTATCCATAATCTACCTAAGGACAAAATCCCTGAACCAGATGGTCTCACCAATGAGTTGTAACAAGCATTAAAACAAGAATTAACACCTATACTTCTCAGACTCTTCCAGAAATCTGAAGAGGAAGAAATACTTTCTAACTCATTCTATGAAGCCAATATTACCCTAATACCAAAGCCTGGCTAAGACAACACAAAAAAATGAGAACTATAGACCAATATCTCTTTTGAACACAGACGCAAAATTCTAAACCAACTATTAACAAACAGAATACAACAGTGCATCAAAAAGTTTATACATCATAATCAAGTGGGGTTCATCCCAGGATCACAAGGATGGTCCAACATATGAAAATCAATCAATGTGATACACCATATAAACAAAATAAAAGATAAAGACCATATGGTAATGTCAACTGATGCAGAAAAAAACCTTTTCACAAGATACGACATCCATTTATAATGAAAACACTAAATAAAATAGGTATAGAAGTAAAGTATCTCAACTTAATGCAGGCCATATATGAGAAACCCTTGGCTAACATCATACTAAATGGGGAAAAGTTGAAGCCTATTCACCTAAAATCAGGAACAAGACAGGGATGCTCCCTGTAATGACTGCTATTCAATATAGTACTGGAAATTCTAGCTACAGCAATCAGGCAAGAGAAAGGAATAAATGGTATTCAAATTGGGAAAGAAGAGGTCAAATTGTCACTACTTGCAGATGACATGATACTTTAGGTAAGAAATTCCAAAGATTCCACCAGGAAACTATTAGAAACAATAAATGAATACGGTAAAGAATCAGGATACAAAATCAATAGCATTCTTATGTACAAACAATGAATCCTCAGGGAAAATAATGAGAGAGTCAATTTATTTTATTATCACAACAAAAAGAATGAAATACCTGGGAATTAACTTAACAAAGAACGTGACAGACTTATACATGGAAAAGTATAAGACACGTTTGAAAGAAATTGAAGCAGACACTAAGAAATGGAATAAAAACAAAACCTGTTAATGGATAGGAAGATTAAACATTGTTAAAATGGCCAAAACTATCTACAGATTTAATGCAATACCTATCAAAATCCCATAATCATACTTTCATAAAATAAATAAAAGAATTATCAGATTTATTTGGAGCTATACAAGATGTCAAATTGCTAAAGCAATACTACATAAAAAGAATAATCTTGGTGGTATTACACTCCCTGATTTCAATTTATATTACAAAGCATCAATAGTGAAAACAGCTAGGTAGTGGCAGAAAAACATAAGCATAGACCAATGGAACAGAATTGAAAACACAGAAATAAATCCTCAAATTTATGGACAAATAATTTTCTATAAAGAGGAAAAAATATGCAATGGGGAAGAGATAGCCTCTTCAGTAGATGGTACTAGGAAATCTGGAAAAACATATGCAAAAGAATGAACCTGAGCTGTCAACTTGAAGTGGATTAGAGACCTTCATATAAGTAAGATCTGAACCAATAAGTTATATAGATGAAAACATAGGTACCAAACTTAAGTTTCCTTTCAACCTTGACACTGATAAAAGAAATGGTCAGATCATAGGGTTGCTGGAACTGAGTTGGAACCTCCATATATGCTGATACATATTCATCTGAACGGCCAGACTCCACTGTCTGTGGCTGACCTTCATGTCTGAGGACCCTGGATGCATTGGCTTTTTAAATAGAGAGCCACAAACTTACTTTTGGCCAACACATCGCGGGATATTCTCCCTACAATTTGTTAGACCTTCTCACCCACAAGGCTCTACAGTCCCTGTCCTCAGTCAGAACCCAATAATTACACCTCTTTATTGAATCACCTCACATTAGACTATAAAACTGCATTTTTCTCAACCCAGTCTCTCTTCTACCTGTCCTAGACCAATCTCTCACCAATTCCTGTACTGAGATCTTAGAGTTCAAAAGACCCCATTTCCCTAACATCACCTACCACCCCTTTCCACTGCAATACACACTGGGTTCATAGATGATAGCTATTTTTCACTTGAGGAAAAAAGACACAAGGCATATTTTGTTGTCTCTTCTAATTATGTTGTTGAATCTCCTTCACTCCCACTTGGCATGATGTCTCAAAAGGCTGAACTCATTATTTTAACAAGAGTCTTCACTTTGGTAACTAATCTTGAAGTAAATATATACACGGGTTTGAAATATGCCTTTCAAAATACATAACCATGCTTCCATCTGGCAAAAATGTGGATTCCTCTTTATTGAAGAATCACCTATAACTAATGGATCTCTAATTCACTGATTATTATTGGTGGCCCAGAGCCCAAGACAGCAGTAAGTATACATTGGTGGATGCATTAGACAGAAGAGGGTACTTTTAACTATGGCAATAATTTTGTGTACAGGAAAGGCAGGGATGTTGCATTTCACCATGCCTCAGCCTGCCAGCTTGTCCTGTTCCCTCTCCTGAAGGTAACTTATGCTTCAGAGGAGCGGCCATCTCTCTTAACATTGGGAGTTAAATCTGAAGGCCTCAGGGTGCTTCTAAAAAGGATGATATTTCTTGCCCAAGGCTGAACTTCATTCTATCTTCCAATCCACCAACAACTCTTTTCATGTAGGCCATCAGCCTTTAACACATTTGCTAAAACCCCTTACTTTTGGCTCCAATTTCTCTGCAAACCTACAAAAATATTATTTGTGACTGTCCCATTGGCCTCTTTGTCTCTTACCAGATAAGTCCACCTACCTTCCCCACACACCAAGGTACAGGAAATGTACCCAGTCAACACTGGAAAGTTGAGTTTACTCACATGCTTGAAATTGAAAAAGACGTTAAATACTTGTTTACTCTTGTAGATACTTTCACAGTGTGTGAGGAACCATTTCTTACCACATGTGAAAATTACTCCATAGTAGTTGAGGCTTTAATCCAAGACATTATCCCTAAATTTGGGGTGCCAATTTTCTTAAAATCAGATAATAAACATGCCTTTGTTTCTAAGCAAATCTCTAAACAGACCAGTAAAGATACTCCAAGCAAACTACTAACCTGGCCAGACAAAAAGATCTCTAGCACATTGGAATTCTCACAAGCAGAGAGAACACTAATAGAACTACCAAATGACCATCATAGTGTCTCCTGACAAACCGCAAACCTGGTCATCACAGGGAGACCCAGCAGATCTCCAACCTGACCAGAACAGAGCCCTTAATGCAGACCTTCATCATTATCAGAACAGACATCCCATGAACACATGAACCCATAAGTGAGACACGAGCAGACCCTGAACATGACAAGAGCAGACCTTAGGCAGATTCCAAATGTGACTGAAAATGCATACCTGCTGCAGACCCCTCATATAACCAGCACAGAGTCCCCCGGAAGACAACCAATTTGACTAGCAGAGAGACTCTATTCAAACCTCCAACATAACTAGAATTAAGACTCCCAGGATACCTCTAGGCTGAGTAGCTCAAAAACTTCCATGAATACAAAAAACTCACCAGCAAAGAGAACCCAGGCAGATTCCAACCCTGACAAGCAGAAAGACCTCTGAAAACCTCAAAATTATATGTCACATACACCCAGGACCACCCCCAACCTTACCAAAACAATTTCCCCAGCAGACCTCAAACAATGCCAGCACAGAGACCCAAGGCAGACACCCAAGGTCAATAGCACAAAGACCACAGGCTGACTCTAATTCTGACTAGCACACAGACGACCTGCATACCCACAACCTGACCAGCACAGAGACATCAAGAGGAAACACATGACCAGCACAACACAACCAGTAGAACCTCAACTGATGGATTCACAACGTGAACTTCCCAGAGACCTCAAGAAGACTGTAACCTAACCAAAACTGAGTCCTCAGGCAGATATCTCTGTGGCCAGCACAAAGATCTAAGCAGACATCAACACGACCCGGAGAGAGACCAAAGGCTACCCCCAACACTCTTTGAGTACAGAATGCACAGAAGTCACCAATCCAGACCATCACTAAGTTCTCAGGAAGACACCCAAACTGACCAGTAGAGAGAGACTCTGAGGTGATATCCAGTCTGACTCGGACAGAATCCACTTCCCAATCCTGACCTGACTGGGAACACAGACCACTAGACTCTCTGTAACCTGGCCATCAGAGAGTTCCAGGCACAATTTTTTTTAACACGATAATCTGAGAGATTCTAGAACACCTGGGACCTGAGAGGCAAAGAGACCCATGTTGACAGTCAACCTGACCAGCACAATACCCTACTATTTCCCCAACAACACAACAGAGATCCAACCTGAACTACAACCTGACCATCACAGAGACTCCCAGCAGACACGCAACCTTTGATGCAGAGAAACTGGGCAGACTTCCAACCTGAGCACCACAGACACTCCTAGCATACCTTTAACATGACAGGTCAAATAAATCCCAAGATGACCCTTACCATGACCATCACAGAGATCGGTGGTAGATACCCAACCTGACCAACACAAAGACCCCCAGCAGACCTCAAACATAACCAGAACAGAGAATCCAAGCAAAGAAAACTGTGACCAACAAAGAGACCACAGCTGACCCCCAATCTGATCAGCACACATTCCCCAGACAAACACCAATTCTGACTGGTACAGATGCTACTTGCAGAATCTGAACCTGTTGTGTACAAAGACCCCTAGCAGCCCTCTAACCTGAGCCATGAGAAATCACCAGAAGAACCCCAACTTGACCAGAGGAGTACCCAGAAGTCTCCAAATTTGAGCACCAGGAAGATCAAAGCAAAGTTCTAACATGACCATCTCAAAGACACGAGACAGTTCCAAATCATTACTTGGAACACAGACAACTAGACGACTCCGGACATGACCAGCACAAAAAACATTGGAAGGTCCAGAACAAGACTAGCACTGAGACAAAGGGCAGATTCTCAATGTGCTCAGGTACATAAATACCAGGAAAAACCTTCAGCTGCCCAGAGAATCTTAATATGCCAAGCACAGACTCTGGGCAGACCTCAAAACTGACCAGCACAGAGACACCAAGGACCCTCCAAAATCACCAGCACAGATACTCAGTGCAAACCCCCACATGATTGGGTACAAAGATTTAAACAGAGAGTCAAACTGACCAGCAGAGAAACACCATGTGGATCTCAAAACTGACCAGGACAGAGACCCTGGGAAGACATTCAAACTCATGACCACAGAGGTCCCAAGCAGACTCTCAACCTGAGCAGCACAAAGACCACCAGAAGACCTGAAATCTAACCAGAACATAGAACAACAGCAAGACGTTAAACTAATCAGCACAGAAACTTCCAGAAGATCCAAACCTGACCAGTGCAGAGATTCTGAGCAGAATCCTAACCAGCCCAGCAGAGTGATCCCTGACTGATCCCAACCTGACCAGAACAGAGATTCACAACCAGCTTCAAACTTGACCAACACAGAGTCCTCAGAAAGAAACTCAACATGACTAGCACAGGTTGAAGTGCAGACCTGCAACACGACCAGAAAAGTGACCTTCAGAAGACATCCAGCTGGACAAGTATAGTTGCTAAATATACATTAAACTGAGCATGCGAGAGAACGCAGTAAATTTCTAAACAGACCAGAAAAAATACCCAAAGAAGACCCCAGACCTGACCAGGCACAAGGATCTAAAAAAGCATCCTCATTTCAACCACCACAGAGAACCCAGACAGAACATTCAAATGACCAGCGTATAGACTTCTGTCAGGCCCACAAACTGAGCATCCAGAGAGGTTCAACACATCCCAAACCTGACCATCACAGGGAGCCCAGCAGAACACCAACCTTCCCAGAACAGAGCTCATAATGCAGACCTCCCTTTTGACCAGTACAGTGAACCCAGGCACAAACAACACCAGCAGAAAAACACCAGCAGACCCCAAACATAACCAGAACAGACCTCACGCAGATTCCAAAAGTGAAGGAAAAGCAGAGACCTTCAGCAGACCCCTAATATAACCAGCACAGAGTACCCAGTTAGACAAACAATTGGATTAGCACAGAGACCACGTGCATTCCTCCAACCTGAGCAGCACAAGGACCCCCAGAAGACCCCTAAGATGAGTACCGTACAACCTCCCAGAAGACCCCAAAACTCACCAGCAAAGAGACTCCCAGTAGATTTCAAACATGACCAGCACAGTGACCCTTGGCAGACCCCAATTTGACCAGCACTGACTCCCTAGACAAACACCAATTCTGACCTAGAATGACATACCTGACAGACACATAATCTGACAAGAACAGAAACCCTCAGTAGACCTCTAACCTTACCAGCAAAAACTCACCAGGAAATCCCTAACCTGACCATAGAGTACCCAGAAGTTCTTGTAGCTTAGCACCAGGAAGATCATACCACAGCTACATCCTGACGAGCACAGTCAGACCCTTATCATTACTAAGCACAGAGACATGCAGAAGACCCGTGGCATGACCGGTACATATACCCCTGGCAGGCCCATAACAAAACCAGCACAGAGATGCAAGGTGGACTCTCAACATGACCGGGCACATAAATTCCAGTATGACCGCTAACCTGACTAGCTCAGAGACCCAAGGAAGACCCCCAACATGACAAGCAGACACCCCAAGGAGACCTCAAAACAGACCAGCAAAAAGACCCCAGGCAACCTCCAACTTCACCAGCACAGAGACCTATGATAAATTCCCAAGCGGACTGGTTACAAAAACCCTGAGCAGACAGCCGAACTGACCAGCACAGAAAACCCATGAAGACCTCAACACTGAACAGCACAGACTCCCTAGACAGATCTCCAAACTCATGACAACAGAGGCCCCAGGAAGACCCCCAACCTAACTAGCACAAAGTCGTTCAGGAGACCCCAAACTTAATCAGAACAGAGAACCCCAGCAGGACCTGAAAATAATCAAAACAAAAATTCCTAGAAGACCTCAACCTGAGCGGTACAGAAAACCTGAGCAGAACCCAAACCTACTCAGGACAGAGACCCCTGACTGATGCTGACCTGACCAAAACAGAGAACCGCAGTTGACTTTACAGTTGATCAACCCAGAGACTTCAAAGAGGAACGCGTCATGTCATGCCCAGGGACACATGCAGACCAGGAACCTAAGTATGAAAGAGACACCCAGAAGACACTCAATCTTCCAAATACAGTACCCAACAGTACATTAACCTGAGTAGCAAAGAGAACCTAGCAAATCTCTAAACAGACCAGCACAGATAACTCAAGCAGAAACCCTAGCTGACCAGACAAAACGATCTCCAGCATATCCCCATCACAAGCAGAAGAGAGGACCTTGACAGAACCCCCAAGTGACCAGCATAGAGAATTCGTGGAGACCCCTCTTTGTCCATCAGAGAGAGCCCCAGAAAACCCCAATCTGACTAGAAGAGAACCAACAATGCAGACTTGGTGACTGAGACGCAGACCCCAAGCAAAGAAACACAAGCAGACACCAAACCTGACCAGGAGAGATGCCAGGGACATTTCAAATATGACTGGGAACAGAGATGCCCAGCAGAACACCAACCTGCCGAGGAGAGAGACCCCTGATTGGTCCCAAACTGACTATTAAAGAGAGCATGCACTGAGCTCAAACTTGACTGACACAGAGACCATAGGAAGAAACTCAACATGAAAAGCACAGGAACCCCTGCAGACCTGGAACCTGACCAGGAATAAGACTCCCAGCATAATCCCGACCTGACAAGCACAATAAAATGCAGGCCATCAATCTCATGAGAAGTGCTGCCTTAGCAAATCTCCAAACAGACCAACACTGACACCCAAGCAAACGCCTAACTTATCCAAGCAAAAAAAAAAATATATCTTGCACATTGCAATCCTAACCAGCACTGAAAACCATGATAGAACCCCCAAATGACCAGCAGACCCCAAACCTGATCATCACAGGGAGACCCAGCAGACCCACAGCCTGACCAGAGCAGACACTCCCAGAACACGTGTTCCCACAAGGAAGACAACAGTAGATCCTGAACCTGACTAGAACAGACCTTAGATTTCAAATGTGACTGAAAATAGGCACCTTCTGTGCACCCCTCACGTGACCAGCACAGAGTCCCCAGGCAGGCAACAGATTTGACCAGCAGAGAGACCCTAGGCAACCCTCCAACATAACCAGACTAAGACCCCCAAGATACCTCTAGGCTGAGTAGCTCAGAAATGTCCAGGAAACTAGAAAACTCACCAGCAAAGAGACTCCAGGCAGACACCCACCCTGACAAGCACAGAGACCTCTGAAAGCCCCAAATTGACATGCTTTAGACACCCCAGGACCACCTCCAATTTTACCAACACAATTTCCCCTAGCCGACCTCAAGCCAACCCAGCACACATACCCTAGGCACACACCCAAGCTTAATAGCACAGAGAAC
>PVJL010010439.1:0-49497 GCA_004026885.1 Lyroderma lyra | reverse complement strand
GTGTGTGTGTGTGTGTGTGTGTGTGTGTGTGTGTGTGTGTGTTTCATCATCCTTTAGCCCAACTATTGACCCTGTATTCCCATAATACATTTGCTCCATTCAACACCCACATTCTTTCTTCTCTCCTTCCTACCAATCAAAACTGTCCTGGATGTAAAGCATCACTATTCCCAGAAGTATCTGCATGCTATAGAGTGTAATCATTTAGCCTAAAGAACGAAGGTGTAATTTTAGAATTCCAGTCACTGTTAAGCTTGCGTAACAGGCTACAATCAAAAGTGAGGAAGATTTTCTTGGAATTCACTGAATGATATCAAATAGGTCATAACTTGAACAGAAGAGAAACCTAATGTAACTTACCACAATACTA
This sequence comes from Lyroderma lyra, assembly GCA_004026885.1. NCBI lineage: Eukaryota > Metazoa > Chordata > Mammalia > Chiroptera > Megadermatidae > Lyroderma > Lyroderma lyra. Next base: position 49,127 of record PVJL010010439.1, on the reverse strand, counting down.
TTTCTTTTATAACTTTCTTGAGAACACCATTTCCAGCACTGAAAGAACCGTAAAGGATTAGATAACAAATTGTGGAGCCTAAGAATAACTATAGCTATCTGTTCTTGGCTTCATACTACTGTGTTGGAAATTAACTTTACAGATTAAAACAGGTATGTCCAACCTGTGGCCGAGGACAGCTTTGAATGCAGCCCAATACAAATTATTAAAACATAACAACATTTGTTTGTGACCATTTTTTTAGCTCATCAACTCTCATTAGTATTAGTGTATTTTATATGTGACCCAAGACAATTCTTCTTCCAATGTGGCCCAGGGAAGCCAAAAACTTAGACACCCCTGAACTAAAATTTGAACTCACAGAGATGATACATTTGAAAATTCAGTTGAAATACCATTATCCCCTTAATTTCAGGAATTTGGTTAAAATTGGTCTTAAATAAAAATGAGATAAGGTAGGTCAGGATGTGCTGAACATCAAATCTATGATTTATAAACAAAAGAATGGAAGTGAAGTCCAAAGAGTAAATCATGCCAAAGCATCCTGTGTGTTAGATCAATCTTAAAGATGTGGCCTACAAATGCATTGTAGATGGCATTGGGCTGAGAGATACATCCAATCTCTGGTATTGGCTAAGAGGACACAGAATCACAGCCAAAGATTATGGTTCATGAATCAGAGGCCTGAGAGGGAGACAGCAGGGCACAAGCAAAATTCTGATGCCAGTGTAAAGGATTCAGTTCACAAATAAGGCAAGAAAAAAATGGAGAGGCTATAGATTAGAGCCTGACATCTATGTCCAATATTCTGAGACAAATGATTTCAGTAACCACTACTTGGTGGAGGGTAGCTATTATTTCAAGGATGGGAATGTATAACCTCCTTACTGGTTTTGAGTCACTGTTGTGGTTTGAGTGAAATAGCAGGTGGTGGCAGATTTGCCCATTCCCACAAAAAGATAAAAATTCTACAATAATCGGCAATTTCAGTTGAGGGCCAGTACTCCGAAGAAGACTTTCTATATAATGAAATGCCACCATAAGTTCTCTATGTGATGTTTAATCCCAGATCTAATAGACTTCATAAATGCTCTATCTACAGAGAGAGGGTAGGGCAAGAAAAGTAATGTTTGGATTATGCACCATTTGTAACATGGGCCAAACTATGCTACTTATGTACTACATTGCATTTAATCCTTCCTACCATCATAAGAGGTTAGCACTATTAACTACAGTTTACTCAAGGTGAAAAGCAATGTTCCAAAATATTAAACTTCCTGCCAGAGTCATACAGTGAAAAGATGATAAAACCAACTTTTAGACTTGAAAATGGCAGAACCACTTCAAAAAATAAACAACCAAACCAACTCCTCCAAAATATATACACACATACACATATTAATTAATTAAAACAACAATAATAACAACAACAACAACAACAAACAAAACATGTTCCATGTGGCCACACTGGAAAAATTAAAACTTCGTTCAACTTTCAACTGAAAGAAACTTGACTTCTGGTTTTTCTTTCTACATACAGAAGTTTAGAAGTCGTCATTCCTGTAAGTACAACAAGAAAAAGATAGACAAGGTAAAAGTCAATGACTTTTCTTGGACGTATGAGAGAACTCATGGAGCAGGGCAGAATGCCACCCTGAATTTTGGAGGGGAAGGCACATACAGAGTCACAGGCAACAAGTGATTACTTGGCGCAGAAGCCAATGGAGCCATAAGCTGGTAGGAATACTTAAAATAGTAATTTTGACTAATTGCTAAAGGCTGTGTGCAGATTGGAATAAGAGTGAAAAGCTTCTTGAAGGCCAGAGTCTTGCAAGGGGTCCCAAATTTTAGTGGACTTTATCTTTAGAAACTCCACAAGAATTCTTATAGTGAAGATTCCAGAAAGATCCCATCATGGATCTGACAGGAGAAGAGGAAGTTTGCCCAGAATCTTTTCCACAACAAAAGTCTATTCTCCAAAAAAAAAAAAATTTCATGAGCCTTATCTCTGCTGAGAAACACATTCCTCCAGTCCAGCCTTCTCTAGAAATCCTGTCTCAACTAAGGTGGGGAAATGAAACACAGCCAACAGGAGTCAGGGTTTCAAAGAAATTGATTAGAAATGCTGTAGCCAAGGAAGGGAGTGGGTGCGGTGAGAGGATATGGCCCTAGAGAAACAGTTGTGAAGATCACATCCTGGACAAAAAGACCCACTAAAAGAAAGATAATTAATGCTCCCCATTTCCCCATCATACCATTACACCAACAGAGTCTAGTATAATAACAGTAGATTACATTTGAAAGAGTTGCAAAACACACACTTTTCTTGAAGAGGAGTACTTAGGGAAAGCTAAGGGCAAGAAAAGCAACAAGACAAGGACACTAGAGGAATTTGGAGCCTTTGGCACCTATAGCTACAAGTAATATTATACCTATACCAACTATTATACAGATTAGCATAAATCTTTATACTAGAAGGCCTATTCACCTCAGTTTCTAGTACCTGATACAACATGTCTAGCTAGCTTTAGCCAAAAATTTGCAAGGCATGTGAAGAAGCAAGAGAAAAAGAGTCTGAAGAGACTGCAGCAATCAGAACAGGACTCAGAGAGGTCACAAATGCTGGAATTATCAGACAGGAAATTTAAAATAGCCATAATGAATAGCTTAAGGTTTCTAAAGAAAAAAGTAAACAAAAGCAAGAAAATATGGGCAATGTACGTACTGAGATATAAAACTCTAAGAAATAATCAAATGGACGTAGTAGAAACACTAACAGAAATGAAAAGTGCCTTTAATAAGCTCATCAGCAGGTTTGACAAAGCCAAGGAAAGAATCACTAAACCTAAAGACAGATCAATAGAAACTTTCTAGACTAAAATGCAAAGGGAAAAAAATATGAAACAGAAAAGAACATCCAACAACCAAGGGACAATTTCAAAATGGATAGCATACAATTGAATTACCAGAAAGAAAAGAAAGAGAGGATGGAGCTGAATAAATATTTGAGGTAATAATGGTGAAGAATTATCCAAAATTAATGGCAGACATGAAATCATAGATCCAGAAAGCTCAATGAACACCAAATAAGTATCAGAAAAGCTCCTCTTAGCTCCTCTTAGGCACACCATATTTAAACTGCAGAAAACCAAAGACAAAGAACAAATCTTGAAAGAAACCATGGAGGATGGGGTTTTCTTACAAGACTAAAAACAAGAAATAAAGCCGACTTATCATCAAAAACCATGCAAGCATGAAGAGAGTGGAGTAAGACATTTAAAGAAATAAAAGGGAGGAAAAAACTACCAATCTAGAATTCCGTATCCAGTGAAATCATACTTCAAAATAGGACAAGAAATAAAGTCTTTCTCTGACAAACAAAACCGAGAGATTTCATTGCACCAGACCGTCATGTAAAAAATGTTTTTAAAAGTTTTTGAGTCAGAAGTAAATGATAGATTCAACATGAAGAAATGAAGAATATGAGGGGGTTCCCTGGTGGTGTAGTGGCTAGGCTTCAGCGCTCTCAAGGCTGCAGCCTGGGTTTGATTCCCAGCCAGGGAACTACTACCCCCACACCCCAAAAAAAGAATCTGAGAAAAGAAGTAAAGGAAGGTAAAATAAAATATTTTATTTTTCTTATTCTTATTTGATCTAAAAGGTTAACTGGTTAACTGTTAAATTAATAGTAACAATTTAACAATTATAACATGAAGATAAGTAAAATTAATGACATCAATATCATGGGGGTAGAAAGTAATAACTGGGAGTATGCTGTTACAAATAATTACCAGCACTATACATGAAGTGTAGTATTATTTGATGGTGGACTTAGATAAGACTAAAATGTACATTTCAAACACTAAGGCTATTAATAACTACATTTTTTTAAAAAAGTATAATTGATATGCTAAGAGGAGCTAAAATAGATCACAAAAATGCTCAATTAAAACAAGAGGTAAGCAAAAGAAGAGAAAGGAAAAGAAACAAAGAACAAATGCAACGAACAGATAACAGTTACAAATACGTGGATATTAATTCAACTTTTTCAAAAATTACATTAAATGCAAATAGTCTAAATATACCAATTAAAAACTAGAGATTGTTAGTGTGGCTTAAAAGAAAAACAAGACACAATTATATGCTGCCTACAAACAACCCACATTAATCATAAAGACTCATATATGTTAGGACAGGGATAAAGAATGATACAGTTATACCTCAGAGATATTATAGGTTCCATTCCAGACCACTACAATAAAGAGAGTTATAATCATTTTCTTTGAATCATTTTCAAAAAACAGAACCTCTGTGAGTGGAATAAAACAAAGTGGAATAAAACAAAGTGCAACAAAGCAAAGTATGCCTGTATATTATGTGAATGCTAACCAAAGGAAAGAGAGTTCCACTTCTGGGATGACAGTGTGAGGAGCTCTGTAGACCATTCCCTAGTGAAGCAATCAAAACTAGTGAAGCTATTTGAAAAAAGAATTTAAAGCAGGGGTGTGTTCAATCTTTTGGCTTCCCTGGGCCACACTGGAAGAAGAATTGTCTTGGATCACACATAAAATACACTAGCACTAATGATAGCTGATGAGCTTTAAAAAACAAAACCAAACCCATGTTTTAAGAAAGTTTACAAATTTGTGTTGGACTACATTCAAAGTTGTCCTGGGTCTCATGTGGCCCATGGGTCGTGAGTTGGACAAGCTTAATTTAAATTTAAAGTATCTGGAAATTGTCCTGAAGGAATACAGCAAGTTAAGAAACATTTATTCATGAAAATATACTAAAACCAGGTAAAAACAGCAAGAGTCAATGGCATTTGAACCATGAGCTGCTCCCTCCCTCCCACAACTCCCCCCACAAGCTCAGCTAGAGAGAAGCTCCATTCCAGTTGGGTGTGGCCAAGAAGACAGTGCTCCTACCCTCCTCAGCTCCCAATCAAAGGTTATAGCTCACTTAGAAGGGCAGGCCACCAACAATTTCTCATTCTTTCCAATTCCAAGATGAAGAACCTGAACTACTTCTTAGTACAACTGAGAGGTTGGGGCAATCCTTTCTTCCATTCATCCCTCCTCTCCTCATTAGACAGATGCTCTACCCCAAGTACAACAGATCAAGAATATGATATCCTCATCACTCTTGCCCCAGCTCATTCATGGGTGAGATTCCACACTGAGATAGGAAAGGTGAGGAGATCAGAAACTATTGTGCAGCCCAGCACTTGGAAAGAAAGCTGGATTTTTTATTTATTTCTTAAAATGTTAATGTATTAATTTCAGATAATGCAGACTTCCAAATGTAGAAAATTATCAGGAATAAAGAGGTGTATGACTTAATGATAAAAGGGTCCATTTCTCAAGAAAACATTACCATCCTAAATATATCTACACTTAACAACGGAGCATCAAAATACATTAGTCAAAAACTGACAGAACCGTAAGTAGAAATAAACAAATTCACTATTATATTGGGAGACATCAACACCCCTTATGTTATCAATATCATGGGGGTAGAAAGTAATAATTGGGAGTATGATGTTACAAATAATTACCAGCAAATTGGTAATTAATAGGTCAATGGGGCAGAAAACCAATAAGTGTACATATGACCTAAATCGCACTGTCAATCATTTTGGTTTCATTGACACCTATAGAATATTTCAACCAACAACAGCAGAATAAACATTTGTCTCAAGCTCACATGGAGCATTCACCCAGACAAACCACATTGTGGGCAATAAAACACACCATAACAAAATTAAAGCATGGAAATTATTCAATGTATTATCTCAGACTATAATGGAATTAAACTAGAACTCAACAACAGAAAAATAGCTAAAAAATCCCCCAAATATTTTGAATTAAATAACATACATAAATAATCTGTGATCAGAGAAGGCTCAATAAAAATTTTAAAATATTTTGAACTAAATGACAATGAAAATACAACACATAAAAATTTGGGGGATGCAATGAATTTAAGCAATTCTTAGAGGAAATTAAATAGCACTAAATCCACGTATTAGAAAAGAAGGTCTAAAATCAATCAAAATGGATTTGGACTTTTTAAACTAGAAATTTCAATGAAGACAAATGTTATCATTAATTTCATTTTAATGATAACACTTTTCATTTCATTTCATTTTATTTATCAAATATCTTTCACATGCCAGGCATTGTATTAGGTTTTGGGGTTATTATAGGAGTGAACAAGAAAGAAAAAGCTCTGCTATAACCCACCTTACATTCTAATGAGGCCAGTCAAACATTAAACAACTAAGTGAGTTTTTAAAAACATTTTCAGAGGGTCTAGTGATGTAAAGAAAATAGAAGGGGGTAATGTGACAAGTGTTAGAGAGGAAAGGTAACACTTAGTGGTGTGACTAGAGTAATTGTGCTTGAGGATATGACATTCAACAAAGACTTTCCTGACAGTGTTATGACACGTTATGTACAGTATCAGCCTTAAGCCTCTCTTTCAAACTGCTGAGGTGCATTGTTTTTATATAATCTTGTCTTCAATTTTTTTCACATTCCATTTTATGTATATACACATTGAAGTTGATATATACTCAACTCTATTTACTTATGGGCAGGCATTTCTGTATTTCCCTGAGTAAACTTAGACATTATGAAATTAAAAAACAGATAACTGCTTTTTTTAAAGAGAAAAATTATTAGTATCAGAGATATGTATTTTAAGAATGTTAAATTTGACATTTTAATTATAACAAGCAAAAAAAAAATAGTCAAGACATTGTCCAAATCTTTTATATCCAAGAGAAGAAAATAGTAAGGATCCAAAAATATGTGGTTAAGCTTCCCCAAAATTACATCTTTTGCAAAATCCAGAGGGCTGACACTTTAAAATTATCTACCCCCCAAATTTGAAAACCTTAGTCCACATTGACTTATGTACCCCAATGTTCATCACAGTACTGTTCACGGTGGCCAAGACATGGAAACAACCAAAGTGCCCTGCGACAGATGACTGGATAAAGAAGCTGTGGTACATATACACAATGGAATATTACTCAGCTATAAGAAAAGATGAAATACTGCCATTCGTGACAAAATGGATGGACTTTGAGGTCATCATGCTTAGTGAAATAAGTCAGACAGAAAAAAACCAATAACCATATGATTTCACTCATATGTGGAATATAAAACTGAAAGAAACAAATACTCATGGACACAGTCAGTAGTTTAGTGGTTACCTGAGGGGAAGGTGGGAAGGGACAAAGAGAGGAGGGATGGGGAGTCAAGTATATGATGATAGAAAGAGAACTGACTCTGAGTGATGATCACACAATGCAAAACATAGATGATGCACTGTAGAATTGTACACCTGGAACCTATGGAATTTTTGCTAACCAATGTTACCCCAATAAATTTACAAAAAAATATTATTTATCAAAGAATGGTGTCATAGCAAATCAATATAACTGAATTTAAGAAAACAAGGTTAAGCTGTTATCTGACTTCTGAAATTCAATTGGTTGCTTGCCTAACAATATATACATAAAAGGTTGTTTCATTTTAGTGGGAAAAACCAATAAAAATAGGTGGGCACACAAATAGCTTCTTTGTATATGAATTTTCATGCAATAGCTATATTGTTGCTGAGCTCTGTAATTCAAATAGGCTACTTAGTCAACAGTTACTTTTTTCCTTGACCACCTGCAGAAGGAGTAATGAACAAAGATTGGTCTCTAACACACAGCTGTGACCTCTCTTTCTACCACACATAATTCTCCTATAAACAGTTTCATACACAGAGAACCACATTATCTCTGATGTTCTAACCTAACAGGCCACACATCCAGCTGAACAACTTTATTTTTCCTCATATGAGGGAATTATTCCAGATGACCTCTAACATTCTGGGATTCAACATGATTTTGTTGCACATGTTCTTTAGAGAATTCTTATTATGTTTCTGCTCCTCTCTCAGCTTGTGGTCGTCTGATATCCATTGCATTTGATATATGAACATAACCCTAAACATTGTATTCCTACTCTCTAGGCTCAATTTATTCATGTCTAATTACTGTATCCAGTTCAACTTTTTCATTTATCTCCTCAACTCAAGTAACCAAGCCAAGTCTTCGCTTCTGTGTTGTCATACTGCCTTTATGTGACCATGTAGCTCTACCCGGACTCCTGATTTTCAGCCTACATCTTCCCACAGCCATCCAAATCCTCAGATTGAGAATGTTGGCAAAACTGTCTGTGCAAAATGAATAGAACTCTGACCATCATAACCACCTATTTTTTATTCTCTTGCCAGGATAATTAATATTTTACAACTTGTCAAAGGTGCCGATTATTAATTACAAGATGCCACCCCTTTTCTATGAGTTTCATTATAAAATTGGCAGGTTTATTATTCACAAGTACAAAGTATATTCTAGTCTTATTTTGTATGCATCCTGAGATAAAAGTATACTTGCCTACAATTTACCAAATTAAATTGAGAGAGTGTTATGAGATTTTTTTTTAAGTTGAAATAATTCAACTAGGTTAAACCTCTACCAAACATAGTTTTAAATAACAGTGTGTCAGTAGAGCACACTTGATTGGATATTGTTTAAACTCCAACTCTAAATGAAACAAGTTTATTTGGGCTTGAGGAAGTTGTCATTTGTGCTTATTATCCACATTATGAAGAAGGCTGATGATTAATTTCATTGTCTGAACATTTCTAACTTATGAGATTTGACCAGCTCATAGGAAAAAAAAAAAGGGAATTTTTGTTTTCAAATGGCCATCTGTACCTATCAGAAATTTTACATTCAATTTCATTAGATGCAGGTGGCAGGAATAATTAACACAGCTCTTTATTACATAATAGATCCAACAGGACAGTGGGCCTGAGGAATACGGCTTTGTGAAATAAATTTCAATCAATCTGATGATAACTAAGTATTTTTCCTAAAATAGTTTGAGCTCTATGCTTCCATTCTCTTCACTTTTCCTTTGCCCTACATACTCACCTTGGGAGACCTAGTAGCACATCTTAACCTCCTCAAGCTCGTTACATACAGCAGAGGACTTTAAAGCTGCTGCAGTGTGACACCAGTATTGCAAATAAGACTTTGAAGTTGGCTCCCTCGGCCTGTGCCTAGCCACCATTCTCTCTACCTTTGTCTCACACTCAACTGTTTTTCATTGCTAATAGTTGTATACATGTCCAAATCCAATGAATAGTACTTCATGTTCATCTACACTTCTCAGCTCTATTTAGTACATTCGATTTCCTCTTCTTGAATCATTCTTGGCTCCTCTGAAATCACTCCATTTTTCTCTTATTTCACTTTTCTTGCATCTCAGTTCTCTCCGCCAGCTCCTGAAATATTGAAGTATCCCAAGGCCCCCATCCTATGACCTCTATTTTTTTTATGTCTACTTAGACTCAGCTTGAGTGATCTCATCCAGACGAATGGTTTTAAATACCATTTACATGCCAGTGACTCCGTCCACTTAGATATCCAGTCTTGACCTGTCCACTGACCTGCCAACACACTCTGACAAATTCATGTGAATTCTCAATGGGTATCTCAAATTTAACACGTTTAAAACAGTAATCTCTTCCTTCTCTAATCAGCACTATCTCAGTAAACAGCCCCACCATGAACCCACTGCTCCAAAAACTTAGTAACTACCCATGGTTCCTTATACATTATATATTCCTCATATGTTTCTCATATATTCTCACTCCCCACATCCAGTCCACATCCTCTTTGGTTACACTTCCAAACCGTCACCCCAACCAGTCTTTATCTCTCCATCTTCCACTTACCACCCTAGACCTAGCAATTGTCCTCTCCTGCTAGGAAGACTTCAATAGCCTCTTATTCCACAGCCAAATTAATCATTTAAAAAAATGTGAATCCAATTTTATCATTTGTCCATTAACTAGATTCCAGTGGTTTCACATTTCATTATAAGAATAAAATGCAAATTCCAAATCAGCACCTACAGGGTCACAGCTAATTCTCCAACATTTCCTTCCACTTCACTCCCCCACTCATTGCTCTACAGCCATTGAAAACTCCTCCGTTTGATCTACTGTATGAATCTCAGTCACTACCTGTTAGCCATAATGACCTTCTTTCTGTTTTATATATATGCTGTTTGTTCCTGCTGCATGCCTTTGGCATTCACTATTGCATCTGCTTGGAATAAGCTTTTCCCAGATTCTTATATAATGGGGTCTTTATTTGTAGTCAAGGCTCAACTCAAATGGTATCTCTTCAAAGACACTTCTCCTGACCACCTGAACTGAAGTAGCTAGCTTTGCCAATCACTATCATACTACCTTAATTATGCCCATTAGTCTGTACTCTTCATGAGACAAAGCATCTACCACTTTATCCTCTGCATCTGTAACAGTAGCTGGCACAGAGCAGACAACTCAAAACATTACATGTTGAATTAACATTAAATGAAAAAAAATTACTAGAGCTTATACCTTTTGAAGAGAAGAACTAATTCATACTTTAATAACCCCCTGGTGTGTTCTGTTAAACACACAACCTTAACAAATACTATAAAAGCAAATACTTGTTTAAGACTCTAACAAGAGTTTGTACAGCCTCATACAAAATAGATTTACTCTTTTCATTTGAGCTCTTCAAAACATTGTGTTAAAAAACAACCACGTCTTTAAAATTGTTATCTCTATAATAACTTAGAAGGCTATTCAAGAGCAAAAACAGCACCAACTAAAAGCATTCCACCCATTGATTCCCTAATGCTAGGAAGAAGCAACAATAGTAGAGAAATAAATATCCTCTTTCTTCTACAAATAGTAGTTACAAAAGGCCATGTAACCTTTTTTTGTTGGTAACAAAGTGGGGTATAAATTAAAGAGACCTCACACTTACATGCTTCCAATGAATACCAAATTTGTTTTTCAGAAAATATTTAACTCTGTCTTATTAAAAGTGCATAGATTACTTAATAGTTGTTCCAATTCAGGCATCCTACTATATAAATAGGTAATTACACAATCATATAAATACTTAAATTATCGATGTAAAATAGTACAATATGCATTTACCATATTTTGTCATGTATAATACACACATTATTGCCCAAATTTGGGAGGGAAAAATAAGGATACACATTATATATGGGTAATACTAACTCCATATCTATATAAATGTTTTTAATTATTTTATTTATGCTTATGAGTTAAAAGCATAACTCTAGAAATCAATAATTTAAAAATTAAAATGAAAGACTTTTTTCCTGAAAGTTTGGGCCAAAAACATGGGTGCACATTATACATGGCAAAATGCGGCACATATACACAGGAAAACAGATTATCATTAACTCTTCATGTATCAACAATTATTTTAAATGTATATGGATTAAATGTACCAATCAAAAATAAGGTGGCTAAATGGATAAGAAAATAAGACCCTTACATATATTGCCTACAAGCGACTCACTTCAGATCAAAAGACACACAGAGACTGAAAGTAAATGGATGGGAAAGAGATATATCGTAAAAATGGAAACCAAAAAAATGCTGGAGTAGTAATATTTATACCAGACAAATACACTTTCAAACAAAGCCTATAACAAGTGACAGAGAAGGACACAATGATCCCACTGCTGGGCATTTATCCAAAAAAAAACCAAAATGATACTTCTAGGGGACATGTGCATCCATAGGTTTATTGCAGCATTATTTACAATGGCCAAGATGTGGAGGCAGCCTGGGTGACTGTCAATGGATGAATGGGTAAGGGGAGGTGGTACATAATGGAATATTGCTCAGCCATGGAAGGGAAGGGAATGGGTTCTTGCCATCTGCAGTGGTATGGATGGACCTGGAGGGTATTCTGCTGAGTGGAGTATGTCAGACAGAGAAAGAGAAATGCAAAGTGACTTTGCTTTTATGTGAAAACTAAAGTATAAATTTAAAAAATGAACAAAACAGAACCAAACTCATAGATACAAAGAACATTTCGATGGTTCCCATTTCAAAAGGGGGTTGTAAGCAGTGTGAAAAAGGGAAAGGGATTAAAAAGTACAAATGGGTGTTTATAATATACTCACGGGGATATAAAGTAAAGCACAGGGAATATATATAGTCAATCATATGGTAATAACTATGTAAAGTACCAGGTGGGTACTAGACTAGTCAGGGTGCTCACTTCTTAAACTATATATAAGTGTGTAACCACTATGCTATATACCTAAAATTAATATAAAATAATATTGAATGTTAAATGTAATTGAAAAATTAAAGAAGGGGAAGGGGGAAGGCAAATAAGGGATTCAAATTTCCAGGTATAAAACAAATAGGTTACAGGGATGTAACGTACACCATAGAGAATACAGTCAATAATATTGTGATAGCGTTGTACAGTGTCAGATGGTTGGTTGCTGAATTTATCACGGTGATCACTTCTTTAGTTATATAAATGGTGAATAATTATGGTGTACACCTGGAACTAAGATAATATTTTATGTTAGCTATATTTTAATAAAAAATTTAAAAAATATTCTTCCTCAATTATATTGAGCCTAATTTCTTCAAGTTAGGATGACGTGAAGTATGCATAATAAATATCCAAGTTTCAGAAAATTCTTATTTTTTAAGTCATGAAGCAACAGATTTGGACAAGCATAAACAACATAAAACTAAAACCAAAAAATATAATTAAAAATTAAAATAACCACACAAATGAAATTCATTATGTGCAAGTTTCTGTGGGAGGCATCAATTTAGTTAAGCATATGTTCTTGTGTAATTCAGAATATGTCAACAATGTGATCACTCAGGTAGTGATCATAGGAAAACGTGATACAATACTATTCTGTTCATACCAGCTATAATTCAGAACACAAACATTAAATTCAAACAGAATCTGATATCACATGCAGGTAAATGCAAGCAGATACAATATCATCAATAGTTTACTAATGCCATATCAAATAAAAACAACAGATGTGGATTTAAAAATATGCAGAATTTGAGAAGGGTATACGAGGGTTGTCTAGAAAGTATCCAGCCATGTAATATGAAAAATAGAGGCATTTATGGCTGGATATTTTTTCTGGACAGCGCTCGTACATGTAAACCCAAACCCTGCACCTTATCAATGGCAAATAAGTAAAACTGAGAAATGTTTCCCTTCAAAATACTAGCTAGTGAAAGGAAGGGTGGACCAAGCAAACAAAAAATACCCTCCAAAAATAAAAAAAGGAAGCAAAGTTAGTATTGTACCAACCCAAAGAAGCCAAATTATTGTATCAACCCCATGCACGCTATAGAATGAGGCGCTCTCCAATTAGCTTCAGCAGATTGTCTCATCTCAGACAATTAGAGCTAGTTGCGCGAAAATTGTCTCATTCAAAACAAGCTTTGAGAGGGTTTACAAGATCCCAACGGAGCTTCCAAACTTGCTTTGTTTTCCTAATTGAAAACTTAGAAGGTAATAACGTCCTCTCAATTCAAAGAAAGCCGGAAACCCTAGGATACAAAGTAGTTTCCAAAGAAATTTAAAATAAAATCATGTATCATTAAAAATTGAACAAAACAAACCAAGCACGTCTTCCAAAGAAGCGAAAACATGCCTTTGAAACAAACAGTAAGTCACCACTGCTCATTGCAGAGCAGCATGTCAGTTACAGAGTGGCAGAATGAATGTGCAAGTTGCCAAATTGAACTAATTCATGTTCTGAATTAAAATAAAACACCCTCAATGTTGTAGGCCACTTCTATTCACCAGCAGTCCTAGGGTTTGCTGTGATCTGTCTTGAGAGACATGGAGGCATTGAGCAGCTGCTTTGGCTCATGCCCCACTCCTGGCAGGCACCCTTCCACGCAGGATTCCTTGCATCTCATCCTCCTTCATGGAATGACCTACATATGCACACATGTGGCAAAAACTCCAAAGATAAGAAGGAAGGAAAAGCTGTGCAATTCCCATTACAATGAAATAACTGAAAAGCTGCCCTTTTGAGCAAAAAGAGACATGCCCCCCTCCCAAGAGCTACTTCCCAGGGTAGCTTCAGTGCTTCTGGCTTCAGCTGTTGCCATTCCAGCAGGGAGTATATACAATGAGCATGAATGGTCAGGTCATCCTGACAGCCAGAGATAAAATTTAATTCTCCCTTTCCAAAGAAATGTAAACTCGGACAAAACGATTCATGTCACGTACGTTCAATTCATTCATTTGCTCATGTAACGATTCATCACAGAATGCTATGTGCAAGTCCCTGGGTGAGAGCTTGTAAAAAGTTATGAAGTTAAACTATATAGAGATCATTCTTCAAGTAGCTTCCAGTACTAGAGAAGAGTTATGACATACACATAAATAGCCACAGGGAAACAGAGAGTGTTGGGATGAGATTGGTCAACCTGCTTAAATCCAGCAATTCAATACAAGTATGTATTAAGCACTAATTATGCAATGACACTTTTAAGCACACTGATTCTAAAAGACATACACATAAGCACGTTAAAGGTTATTTTTACACTCAATAAGGTTATACTGTTTAGTGGGTAAATAAAGCACAGGTATTTAAAAATACAGCAATCACAAATCCTAATCATTTCTTAATCCTCAGCAGCTGGCCCATAGTGATTCCCTGATAAATGTATGTTTTGTGAATTAATAGTTAACTATGTGTGTATTTTTCTGTATATGTGTGTGGGAGGTGTATGTGTGTATATGCATGTGGGTATGTCTATATCATTTTACAGTATATTTTAGAAGCTTAACACCTTTTAAAATGTCCATCCCTATGTTTGAGGTATTTCGTTAAAATGAACAAAGGAAGACTCATTGATACAATCCTTCATTTACAAGTACACATGATAAAGGAAACTAGAAAGACCTCTGAGGAGGAAAGACTGACTTTAAGAAAATGCTCTGTGTGAGAGATCTACTGCAAGAGAGGGATTGAGCTCCCAAACCAAGACTTTTATGTTAGATGTACGGTGGGTCAGTCTGAACCCAAACCACAAAAGATACCTCATATTGAAAACCTAAGTAGGTAATTTGTCCAGGAAGAATATAGACTAGAAATGGGTCATTAGCTGTTAATTCTCAACAGGTTTTTAAATTTAATAAAAGCAACTGGAATCACCTTCCACCTCTACGTCTTGCCACTGTACAATCAGCCACTGGTTTTCGTTTCATATTCTACTAGAAATCAAACCTATCTCTTTCTTTTCATTCCTAATGGTATTGCCTCAATACCTGATTTCCTTGCCTGGACTATTGTCCTCATTCCCCACCCTCTGGTCTCAGAGTCCTTTCCAATGTATCTGGTCAGGCTACACCTGCTATACATCCATTTAAATTTCTTCAGTGGTTCCTGATTTCCTACAAGAGAATAGTCATGCTTCATGTCATGTCATACAAAGCCCTTTGTAATATGGCTCCCATCTATCTATTGCCACCTCTTCTACTGACACCCTCCTTTCCCATCACCCATACTGTCCCCAAATGTGCATGTATTCCAGCAATATCAAACTCTTTCATCTAAAAGCAACTCTAGTGTACTTCTGTGACAGACAGAATAATGCCCCACAAAGGTGTCCATGTCCTAATTCCTGGGACATGTGAATATGTTAACTTACATGGCAAAAGGGGACTTGGGAGATGTAATCAAGGATCTACAGGTGGAGGGATTATTCTAGATTAACTCTGTGGACCCCACATGTAATCACAAGGGTCCTTATAAGAGGAAAGTGGGAGAGTGACAGTCAGAAGGAGATGTTACAATGGAACTAGAGCTCAGAGAATGAGTTTGGATGATGCTATGCCCCTGGGTTTAAGTTGACGAAGAAGTCACAAGCCAAGGAATGCAGATGGCCTCCAGAAAGCTGGAGAAGGCAAGGAAACAGGTTCGCCCCCAGAACTTCCTAAAAGAATGCAGCCCTGCTGACGTCCTGATTTTCCAACTTCTGAACTCCCAAACTAGAAAATAGTCTATCTGTGCTGTTTGTAAGTCACTAAGTTTGTGGCCATTTTTATAGCAGCAGTAGAAAATTAATACACTACATTGTATGCCAAATATCAGTCCAATTGCTTGTTTATAGTGCATTTTGTTTGAAAATATTTGCTAAATATAAAAGATTAACGAGAACTGACTAATGAATACAAATGGACAATGCCTATAGCACCACAGTTTCAAAGTTATGACAGATACATGCGTTTTATAATTTGAAAAAAAAACCCTATAGCTATGAAAATAAGTACTCCATGTTTCCAAAACAATCATTACCAAAACGATGAGGAGACTGTATAATCAATTTTCAGAATACAATTCATGGATATGGAATACAAAGAAGCAAGTCATCAAATCTAACAAAGATAAATCATTCCACTTTGTTTCTTTTACTAAAACTTCCAATAATTTTGTTTTATAAATAAGGAATCGGAAAGTCAAATCTCTAGAAATGAATCTCTAAATATTTTAAACTTTTTATACCCAGGTATAGCTGATGTCAGTCAATCTTATTGAGCTGTTACTCCAGCAGACATTCAATAAATGCTTGTTAATAATTGTATCCAGACTCTATTAATTTATTAATTTGTCCTTTGGGAAGATGAAGGTGCTTCCACATGACAATTAGGTCAGAAGTGAAAAGAAAACCACTCTAAAAGAAATTCACACAAACAAATATAGCTGTACACATTATAAATACTCATAACTAGAAACACTTCGAGATTCTATTCAAAGTTTGGATACACTTAGTAAATGTGTGCCCACACATGCGTGTGTGTACAAATATGTGCATATTATATGCTATTTATTTGAAAAGATATTTACAATAGCTCAGGCCCTTTGGAAATTTTTCTTAATTAGCAAACAAAACATTGCTGACAAGGAATTTCCCTTCAACTTGGCCCTCATTATTTTGAGTTATGCATATAAGGGCTACCACTTTTTACTTGGTGACTAGTGCTTTCCATTAGTTTGACTATTCTCAGGGACCCCCACCTCATCCACCAGGCCCCGTCCCTTGACTTGCAGGAAAATGTAAGTGGTTTAGCACAGTTCCATCTCCACTTGTTCTTTACTTCTGTATTTCTACCAGCAGCTCTTACTAATGTTAATAAACATTTGAAAGATCTTTAATGACTTTTTCTCCTATTCATACTCGAATCATTACGAGAACAAGATGTTCATGGCAGCAGAATATTAAAAGAGGGAATTTTAATAAATACTTTATAAGATGAATAGACTTATCTACATAATTTGAACTCAGATACTACAGGGCTACAAGCTGACATGATGATGCTAATGTGAAAAACATAATTTTTTCGTCTCCTTTTATTATTAAAAAAAAACAAAACAAAAAAGAACACTAACTTATACACTTTTGTTTAACCCATGGCAATAAATTTGAGAAAACAAATGTTAAGAAAATATTATGATCAATTAAAATAATTTCTGAACAATACTTTATTAGAAGTTTTTTTCTCATGCTTATTTTCTCTCTGCTTTCTGTATTTACTACTGCATTTTCACCAACTCAGAAAGCCACCAGATGGCACTGAAGAGTTCAATTATTTTATAGAACACAGTTCCAGGAAAAACAGGGAAAATTCTCTTTTCAAGTTCAAGTTGTTCTTTTTCCCTGATATAAAAATATAGTAAAGAAAATTATTAATTCATCAGAGTATGGAAACCTTTCCTCATCATTGATAAAAATAACTGTCCTTTATCATTCACAATAAATTTATGCCACATGTGGAATTCAGACTAAGTGGAGTATGCTTTTAGAGATCAAAGTACAATGCCAAAGGGAGAACTATACTGAAATCAAGGCAGCTATATTCATTGGGAAATATTTTAATACAGTTGGTAAGATATAAATGATCATTGAATAGAGTTTAGTATTCCCACAATAGGCTTACTGACAATTTTTAAAGAAATGTTTATATATAAACGTCAGAGATTTTAAAACAACGTCATCCATTGTCATTGCCTTAAGGCAACATTTTCCAGGCAAGACAACACTCTAGATGTCTTAAGAGACTACAACTCTAGCAAAGGAAAACTTGTCATAAATAAGCAAAAATGGGCTAAAACACGGTTTGGTATTTTGAACTGCTAAACCTAAATTCGCTTAGGCATGTCATCACCTGCAAGGAAAAGTACCTAATTTTTACTTTATCTGTGTAGCTACACAGCGTGTGCTTTTTAACAAGACTAAAAATCATATTTTTGTCTTCATCAAACCTCCGTTTTAAACTGAAGGACATCTGCTGTCCGGTGTTAGGACAAACTGTGTAGCAGAAAGTTAAATGGAGACAATGATGGGCCTCAAGTACGCTGGCTATAAACTTTAGCCCTCTAAATTTGTTTGATCGATTTGCAAATATGCAAAATACGTTACAGAAAAACAAGTGTCTCTTTATGTACTCAGTGTACACTGGAGGTCTTCAATGAATGTTTGTGAAATGAACAAAAGGATAAACTTCTATTTCTACGGATGATGTTGTAGATCGAAACTTTGGCTTATGAAAAAGGAAAGTTGGGTCCTGAAAGTTTCAGGGGCTTACCTCAATCTACAAAGCTTGTGACAGGCTGGACGGAAACCCAAGTTTCTTAATTTGCAAGTCTACAGGTTTCATAATACTCATCAGAACAACCTAAACCACTTCTGGAAAAATAATTCAAATCATGTGTTTTCAGTGATCATCACTGCAGACAAAAGTTGGCATGTCAATATTAGTTGTCTGTGGAAATGTCCTGCCAACTTCCCATAGTCAACATAAGGATTAACCACAGCAAATTTTAATACACTGTAGGCCACCTTTCCCATCTGTTTCCATGAAAGGAACAAAACTTGAGTCAGTATTCCCCCACCTTCTGGAGATTAGTTTATGGCAAACTTATTTCAAATCTAGGGAAAATCCATCTCCAAACATTCATTTGATCCCAGTTATTCTTCCTCGGAAACAGGTTTTCAGTCTCATGGACTACCTTCCTGGCCCGTAGTAGAGTTCAATGATTTTTCCTGAGCCCCTGAACTGGTTGGTTACTCTGGGATTCACTACAGTCTCTCCTACAGGGAGTATTACCTGTCTAAAAGTAGATCTGACCATGCCACTCTTAGGTGTGACACCCTTTTATAGCTTGATTGTACGTGGATCTTTCTCTGTAAAGACAGTTTTACTTACAGACTGGTACACACACCTGTGAAGCACTATCACATATACACCAAGGACTTTCATCCTTATGGGGTATAGAAGACACCAAAAGGAACAAATCTGCCATCCAGAGCCCCAACCTCACAGTCTGAATTTTCTACTAAAGAGATGTGCAAACTAATTAAATATCTCAGTCAAAACTTTTTGACCTACAATATCAAATCCAAAATTCATTGCAAGACATACAAAGCCCTTCAGACTCTATGCACAGTCTATATTTTGGACTTCATCTTAGTCACAAAGACCTACTACTGTTCTATTTAAATAAGTGGTTCTATCAAGTTTCTGTTCCTTGGAGACCTTTAGGACAACCGATGACATCACAATCCTCCTACTTCAGAATTCTTTTCTCCACCTCTTTTTTTCAAAAATCCCATATCTAATCATCAAACTCAATGGAGTCTAACTTACAAGGGCTGTCCAGAAAGTATCCAGCTATGTAATATAAAAAATAAAGGTGTTTATGACTGGATTTTTTTCCAGACAGCCCCCATATAGTTGCTCTCTCTTCTGTCTTTCCTGTTCTCACTGCTGCTCTTTTGAGTCAGAAAATCATTTGTGGCAGACATTTTTATTTGGAAGGAACACAGACTCCTTTAGGATACTACAAGGCAAGAAAGGTATTTTTGAAAGTGTATTTTTAGAGTGCAGATGAATATTAAGTGATCAAACTCCAATGCCTCAAGAGTCCATTTCTTCTGTTTCTCCTTCCCTGCCTCTCTTCCTTCCTCTTTCTTAGCCCTGTTTTCTTTTGCTTTTTCCTCTTTCTCTCTCTCTCTCTCTCTCCCTCCCCCCCCACCCCCGCCCTTCCTCCCTTCCTCCCTCCCTCCCTCTCTCATGGACCACAGATCATATGGTACCTTCAGCAAAAATTTTTGGTTTTTTGCAGATTTGATTAATTTAAGGATATTGTGATGGGAGGTTTTCCTGGATTATCTAGGTAGATCCAATGTAATCAGAAAGACCCTTATAAGAGAAAGCGGGAGGGGCAGAAGAGTCACAGCCAGAGGAGAAGTATGACAATAGCAGCAGAGGTCTATGAACCAAGAAATGCAGTCAGTCACTAGAAGCACTGACACAGATTATCCTCCAGAGCCTGCACCCAAAGACACAGCCCTATCAACCTATTCTGGACATCTGACCTCCAGAAGTGTAAGATTAAAAAAATCTGTGTTGCTTGAAGCCACTAAATTTTTGGTGTTTTCTTAAAGCAGGAGTGGAATACTAATAAAACAGTATACCTAATTTCCGTGCCACCTCACGAATCACCTTCGAGTTAATAGTTGACCATCCATGAATTAGGGGTTCATCCTCTGGTCTAGCAGTGTTCTCACCTCTGTGCTGTCTCTAAAATGAAGATCAATTCCTTAACATGACTGAAAATGCCCACCACTGACTGATTCCTCACCACTGCCCTCTATCCGTCACCTGTCCCTTTAAATATATGGAAGAATATATATTTTATTACCTCCATGATACAGTGTCACACTATCATATTTATTAACTTGGAATATTCCTCTCCCCATTGAAATAAATCCCATTCAACTTGCAAGATTCATTCATATTGACTTTCATCTTCTCCATGTTAAATTCACCATAAACAAGGCATCTATCTGCACAATTACTGTTAATCTATACCAACTGTATATAAAAGTGTACTGACAACTAAAATGGAACAAGTAAGTTATGGTGAAATTCATAGGTCTATCAGATGACCATTAAACAAAGAACTGGATAATTTTTATTTCACTTAACACTAAGTTCTATTTGTTTATTAGACTTATTTCAATGTCAAATGAATATTAAAATTGTTCTAAATCTAATTTCAAAATTTATTTTTAACAAACAAGATAAATAGAAGAGGGGGACATTTTTTTCCTAGAAAAATTCAAATACATTTTTTTACTTCAAAAAGTAAAGAAACAAAGCCTCAGAAGTTCAGTCTTGGAAAGTATCCCAAAGGAAAAACAAAGTAGAAATGCTTCATACTTTTTGACATATTCAACAAACTGGGAATAAACACATGCTACCATAATAAAAGGCAGATGCTGAGGGACTAGGCTGTCTCTTAATCATGTAGAATTAAGCTCACTGACTTCCAGGAGTGCCCAGGAGAGCAGGTGCATGTAAATCACACTGCCATGAGATGGAAACACCCCTCTAGGCTTTCTCACTCCTATTCAGCTCCACCTCAGTGTTCTTGCACACTAGCGTAAGTTCTTTTACTTAAAGAAATGATAATCCAGAAATAACAAACACAAAGATCAGAACCTAAACTATTCTTATATTTCTTTTTTTTTACTTCAAGAGAAACAAGAACTTTTTTTAGTAATGTATTCTAATGGCTACAAGTCCTTACAGCCACAGTATTAGACGTATAGTAAACACTCAAATACTTATTGAAGAACAGGACACTCTTTCTTCCTAATGGCTAAACTAAATTATTCTTCGAACAACTCTACTTTTTCGCTTCTTGTTCTAGTCTTCAGAAATAACGAACACAAAGATTAGAACCTAAACCGCCTTTATCTTTTCTCGATTGTTTGGGCTTAAGAGTTTCGAGTTTGGAAAAACCTCTTGAGATTTGCCTTCCTTGTGCTTTCAGGAGAAACTGCATCTGAATCACTTTACACAAACAGGTGTCCATTGTCAGGTTCTAGAATGGAGAGAATATCAACCCCCTGTGGTAACCCCTTAACTCCCTAATAGCTGGCTGTTTT
Source organism: Lyroderma lyra (assembly GCA_004026885.1). Classification (NCBI taxonomy): domain Eukaryota; kingdom Metazoa; phylum Chordata; class Mammalia; order Chiroptera; family Megadermatidae; genus Lyroderma; species Lyroderma lyra. The sequence continues at coordinate 27,206 of PVJL010010439.1, read as the reverse complement.
AGGTAGTTTTATATATCTTAAATACCTTCTAAAATAAAATGTATTTCTTTGATTACTGTAATATAGCCTCTTATCCTTCCCCATATGCTCTAATCATTGCAAATACTTTTTTCTATAGCAAAGTCATTTGCTTATTTATTATGTATCAGTAATCATAAACTACACCCTTTTCATCGTGATCTGCATTGGTGAACAATATGATTAAAACCAGAACATGTGCATAATCACAGTACTTCTTTAAAGCAGCAGTAAATGTAGTAACATTCATATACAGTAATATTTAAAATATAAGCTTCCTTTCCTTCTAACAGGTTTTGTCATGCATTTCAAGCTCATGAAAATACTCATGATTTGCAAAGGTTCACTGTCTTGAATATAAACCCTTAGCATGCATGCCTTAGAATACTTAGATACTGCTTATTCTGAGTTCACAATCTTTTGCTTTAGTAGTCTCATACTACACATTATACTAATGTCTATTTATTTTTAAAAAAGTTTTTTTAAGGGGGTAGTTCCCTGGCTGGGAATTGAGCCCAGGCCGCAGCGGTGAGAGCCCTGAAGCTTAGCCACTACACCACCAGGGGACACCCCCTGCTAAAAAAATAAATAAATAAATAAAAAATAAAAAACAAAACGTTTTTAAGCCTTTATTTTATTTTTCTCTTATTTTTCTAATAATGTATTGGTCATGTAGCATCCTCATTGATGCAACCCAGCATAAGCGTTAAAGCCATTCATTCATTCACAGAATCATTATTTCATTAAGATGTTTCAGAGAACCCTAACTCTGAAACACTGACTGTATTTGGCACTGTGGAGGTTATAAGCATATAAAAATCACAGTCCTTGCATGCACCATCTTATATTCTAAGGATACATATGAAAACAAAGAGAAACAGACAAAAAAATCTGAGTCCATGTCTCTTCACTCATCTCTATATCCAGGTCCCTCTAGCTTCATCTCTCTTTAGTTATTCCAGATTCTTGAGCCAAATCACAACTCACACTTTAGTTCGCCAAAAGTGCTACACTCATACTTAGTGCACAATAGTGCCTCAACAGTTCACATTACTTCTCTGCCCCTAAATCTTCTCCCAAATTTTCTTAGTTACAAAAAATAAGAACTATTTTAAAATACCCATGATTTAAAAAAAAAAAGAAAAGAATAGCTATTATTAACAGAGACCATAGTATTCTTTTGCAAAAACCTTGTAAAGACCTAGCATTTCATGGACTTAAACTCTTCAAATAAACTAATGACAATATTTTCATTTGAAAAGTTCTACAAAGACACAATGGAAATATTCAAAATAGATTCTTTAATTTACAAACAAATACACAAAGAAAAGGAAGGAAGAATGGAAGAGAGGAGGCAAGGAAGAACAGAAGAGGCATGAGGAGGAGAGGAGGAGGAAAGGAGGGAAAGAAAGGGAGGGAGGGAGAGAGGGAAGGAAAGATAGGAAGGAAGGAAGGAAGAGAAAGAGATAGACAGATAGACACAGACAAACCAACCAACAAGAACAGTAAGCTATCCTTCCTAAACTGGTTAAGATATGAAGACTCTCCAAGCAAGGATTTGCTTTATATGTGCTTTTTGTACAGAATTCTACAAACGACAGCAACTGAAATGTTTACCCACTAAATTGCTACAGCATTTCACACACTTGAAGAGAATGAGTAATATTGATAGTCTTTGCCTTTTTTCTTCAAGTGCTGCTTATAAGAACTAAAAACGTGGTATAAAATTTTTCCAAGAGAAAATCTATTGTGTAACAAAGGCTGAATATGTGCTTCCATAAAGGCCTTGATTCTAAATGCATGCAAAACTTATGAACATTACCTGAGAGACTAAATTCACAGATTTAATCCTTGATTGTTATAATCATATATATACCCGAAGTGATATTTAAAACAAAACATCATAAACTTTAGTTTGTAATATTTCAATCAAGGATGTTATGATGATATAACTGCTTTATTATATTTCATCTGTTCCTTAAGTTAATAGCAATGGGGTTATAAGCCAAAGTGATAAAAATAATACATCACCAGTTTGTGTATAAAGAACTCCTATTGCTTACAAATTAGTTCTACTAATGAGAAACAAATAACTACTTCTAAAATTTTTTTTAATTTATTATGGAATGACCATATATGTTTACCTAAAGTAAACACTATACACAATTAATACACCATGAAAAATTTGACATTACTGTGTGCCTTATAATCATATTTAATATGTTCTTGGTTATTAAAATATCTAGTTCTGGATTTCTAGTGGTCACTGTGAATTAAAAATACTATTCTAGTAAAAGACATATGAAAAGCACTGGGTTTTAAATCATGCTTATTGAGCTACCAAAAAGATTTATAAAATTGAAAATGAAAAGAGAATTAAATGGGTAGAAGAACAAGGATAAGTAGCCCTCTTGGTTAATATGTGAGATTGAATATCAAAAATTGATTTTTATTCCCTGGCCTTGATGCCTCTGGTTTTATAGGTTGGGCTGGGCGTGAAGATTGAGCCATTAATCTTTTGGGGAAAAGATGCCAAGTGCACTCCTTTTCTACTTGATCTATGGAGATCAGTAATAACACTCTCCAGTAAGCTACATATCTGCTTCTCTAAACAAAGGTGCCACAGTAACAGTCATCAGCTGAAATGAGTGCAACCCAGAAAGTATATGGGTAAAGTAATATTATTTATTCCCAAATCACACACTTCACATTCAAAAAACTCAAACAAACAAACGGACTTCCATCTGGCTGGGTCTTCACAGATACTGGGGGAAGCTATCTTGCATTATGCAGAAAAGTAAACAAATCACACATGTCTGCCTTACTTGTCATTTTTACATTTTGACATAGAAAACACATGAGGTTGGGGAGGTCGGAAGTATCTATATGACAACAATATTCATAAATAAGAGAGAACAAGGTGTCAGAACTTCTGCCAACTATAGGGCAGCATTTTATTTACCACCCTTCTAAAATAATTGTATCATCAAAATAAAAATTGAATTTGAGACAGGTCACGGAGTTTTCTCAGATCTCTGGAGCAAAAAGAAGTATGACTTTTCAAACTGTCCTGCATTTCTAACTCTGCACCCATGCTTCTCAGACAGGCAAAGTCCTCATTTAATGAAAATGCGTTCCCCAAATTAGAGTTTATATAGAATGGACCTGTCACCACAATTTGATGATAGAAAAAAGTCACATTTACACTTCAATAAATAAACCATAGAGCTGATATACACAAAACAACTGAGAAAGACAATTTTATGTAATCAAGTATAACAATCAGAAAAATGAAGTGTTTCAGATGTGATCAGTATTTCTATTTTGGATAGTTTCATTTTGTTATAATACTTATACAAATGAGTGCTTCTCTTCTATGTGACCACTATCTCAAAGATCCATGTTTAGTAATTTTAATGTAAATTGCTCTTTTACAAAATATTACCATTGTAGAAATTACCAGCTTTCATCACGACGTACTCCCCCTTCTACCAACTCTAATTCCCATGGACATGCTCAAATTTCCTTGCATGTGGCAGACAAAGATCAAGACATCTGCAATTTGCCAGTAATCCATGCAAATTACAAAAACACCACTATATCATAATCCTGCCTTATAGTTTTCTCTCATTCAAAAAGATCCAGCAAGATGAAAAGATAAACTAATGCATAAACATAGAAATGCTATTTTTTCACATTGCCTTCCACTGTATCAATGACAGATACACCAGTACAATAATCAAAAAGCTCGGTAAAATATCTTTTTCTCTCAATCCTGCACCACCCCCTTTTTCATGTACAAAGTACTCTTCAATCCCTCCCCACACTTAAGTCTAAGTGCACCTCATGAGAGTAGACTTGCTGTCTATTTCCCTTGCATGTGGCCTTTTTCATTATACAATGTGAGTTTCAAGATTTTAACCTAAGGGACTGGGAACGGTTGCTGCAGCCCCATCTCAGCCCTTTCATTCTGTCTCCTTCCTGAATTCCAAAGATACTTCTGTTCCCACAATTCTTCACATCACAGCACTTTGCAGTCTCTTGCACATTATCTCTTCTTCCCCACCACCGTCTCCATAAAACGAATAGCAAACATTCTAGTTCTATCAACTAAACACAACACACTTCTGACATTATTATCTAAGAGCTACAACCCCTGCCACCCCACATAAAATGTGAGTGTGGCAGATCTTTCTATTATCAGTGATGTATTAGACAAGATACAACTCCACATTGATACTATTTATTCAATTGTCTTGTACATTTCACTAACTCCAAGTATCAACAGTCAACTGAAAACCAAGATGTCTGATAATATGTAAGGTTTTCCATAAATTTCAACATTATTTTATTTAGCAGATCCTTTCATATTACCATTCTTCTTGCCTCTCTATTTCCTACTAACATATTAGGAAGTTTCTCCATGACATTTTCTGTAAGAACTCTGGTGCTTTCTTTAAATACTTGCAAAACAATTGAGCAAATCAGCTGAAGTACAACCCTAGAAAGAGTCTGGCCTAAGTATAGCTGACATTGAAATGTTAACATGAAAAAAAAATCACAGTATTTCCATGCAAAAATTAAAATGACACTCTTTATAAAAGAATGTTGAAAACTCATGTGATAAAATCAAATCAAACGGCAAGGCTTTGGGATTGAATCCATTCTGATTCATAGTAATGAACAACCCATTCCCCACCCCATTCCCACCTTCCTGGCTCCACTCATTGGAAGATACAGCTACAGTATTTCCACAATATGGATTCCCATTCTCAATGTCTCCAGAAATGGCACATGTGTAAATGTAGCACCATCACCTCAAGCCATAAAAATGAAGAGCAAAGGAAGGAACACTGCTTACCGGAGCCTCTTTTGGTCACAACCTTTAAACTCTGAGTAAAAGTAGCATATAAGAGAATCAAGTGCGGGATCGGAGCTTTCATCTTCCAGCTCTTAAAGGCTGTGCCCTAAAGCAAAGATAAAAAAGAAAATTTGCATGTTTAAAGTATATATCAATATTACGAGATTTCTGTTAGACTGATCGTGCATGACTGAGGCAATGAATTCCACGAAAGGGAAGAATGTTAACAGGATCTGAGTGTTCTATTTTCCCATAGGTTATGGTTCCTAAGTTAAGTAACTCAAAATCTGTAATGTCGAAATTGTCTCTACAGGCTCCCTTCCCCACCAAAAATGTTTTAAAACCTTACGGTCACTCAAAATTTAAAATTTCTCTCTATTTAGAGGATCTAATTGTATTTTTTTTTCAATTTTCACATTTTTATTGGGGGCCACTAGGAGGGGCCCTTCTTCCTGTCAGCAGAGCTGCTCAGTTTCTTCAGCCACTCTAAACTGGAGTTTCTGGGGTGGATGGGCATGTCGGTCACGTTTCTACCATCTTGGACAGGCACTAGGAAGTTGTAGGGTGTGACCTGCTTGATCTTGGTGGCATACTTTGTATAGGGGTTGGGGGAAGGGGATAGCATTATAGACCCAGTCACCTGGGTCTCCACGGCAACCTAGAAGATCCAATTGTATTTAAATAAGTGGAAACAAACTCTTCAAAAAGCCTATTTCACTAACAATTTATTTTTAATATAAATTGCCAAACATTGACATTTTTCATGGTCCACACTGCAATCAAATATGGTTTTATTCAGTATCACTCTTTCCCATTGAGAAGAAATCGTAAACTCCATGCTTCTAACAATTTAATTATAATTGTACAATTCTCTTTCAAAAACTTCTAAAAGGTATTTCAAGAGAATTTAAGACTATGGCTCTATTGAAAGAAAGTACACTGTCTGAAAGCTACAGGAAGATAACATCACTTCTTCCTATTACAAGGCTCTCAGAAGGATACTAGAAGGGACACTAGCCTCGTGTGTGGATTTCAAATGGGGAAAATATTTCATTTGAAATTAACTGAAATGAACATTGTCTTCCTCAGACAATCATCCCTCTTCTATTTTTTTAGAAGACTGAGTAGAACTGAAAGACTGAATTTCAAAAAAGTAGCAAGTCAGAATATAGTTTAAACATAGACATGACAGCACAAGTTTCTTTGCAAGACAGTTGAGAACTGATCATATTCAGCTTTCTATCACTATGACTTCATTAAAGATGAGGAAGCTGAAATGGTGATTTGAGAATCACATTTTTTTTGCTCTCTTAGAGCCTCAGATACCTCTATTTTTAAATGACTAATTCATTCATATTAATAAAAGTCTGTTAAAAATACATTTTCATTCACAAAACAAAATCCAAATCCATTCACTTGCAGTAAAGTGTCACCATCATCATTTTAGTCAGAGAGTCAGTGAATTTTTAAAATAAGCATCAAGAACAAGCAACTTTAATTCTGGTTCCTTTAAATGATGATAGCCTGTTTCAGTTTTCTAACCAAGGACTTTTGAGTTCACCTAAAGAATAAATGAATCCTAGTCTGAAAAACCAACTCATCAGCCACAATTAAGTGCAAGCCTGATATATGAGGGCTGTCTGGAAAGTATCCAGCCATGTACTATGAAAAATAGAGGCATTTATGGCTGGACTTTTTCCAGACAGCCCTTATATGGTAATGGAAGGAGAACTGACTCTGGCTGATGAACAGGCAGTGCAATATACAGATGATGTATTACAGAATTGTACACGTGAAGCCTATATAATTTTACTAACCAATGTCACCCCAATAAATTTAATAATAAAAAAATTAAAAATAAAATCTTAAAAACAAACGAGTGCAAGCCTGACTCATGCATTCTTAAAACCTGAATTCTATTTCTCAGTCACCACACTAACTGGAGCTGCAGGAAATCTTCAAGCTGATATCTTCAGCCTTCAGGTTAACAGTGAAAATCAGATCTTCTCTCAGTGTGAGTTTAATCAGTGCTGCCCAAGAATCTCCAGGATCCAACTATACACTGCAAGACCCTCCAGCTTAACTATCTTATTACTTCACTCTTATTCAAAATACTATTTCCTTACTCATTTCATTTCTATAAGGCATACAAGCTAGTTTGCGATTCGATTTCTTAAAATTAAATTGGTTTGGAAAGCATCAATTTGGTATCATCAAGATCCTTAATTGAATCTCTTGAAACATTTGGTATCAGAGAAAACAAGAATTACATAGCATTTTACAGACTTAACATCTTAGTCAATCTACAATAATCTTTACAAACTTTTTTGAGGTCATTTATTATATTTTACATTGAAAGATTAAATACGTCTAGTCATAGACATCGAGGCTTCACTGTACTTGTTGCATAATTAAAATTCTACTCAGAAATTTCAATGCAAACCATATACAAATATTTACTGAGGTTCTCATGTGTTTTCTTATTGTCACATGGTAGCCCACATTATCCGTGACCTAATTTGAAGAAGTTTTAATTCCTGGGTCATGGATCTGTTAAAAACGCTATTCACCACTTGACTTCACATAAATCACTAGTAAATCTTATACATAGCTCAGTGGTTATAACCAATCAGTCGGTCTGGGTTCTTAACCAAGTTGTGATTTATGGCAAATAACCTCTCTGTGACTAGTTTCTTCACTTGCAAAGTAGGTATTATTACAGTGCCTAGAACAGCACTGACACCAAGAACAAACTAAATAAATGAAAGCTGCAGTTGTTACTGTTTTATTGCAGTGGGTTGTTGTTACTATTATTATTATTAACACAAGTATAGAGTCAACTCTCATCTTCTCACCTGTGAAACTTTCTGTACATACCAGCTTTCTTTATATCCTACCCCACACTATCAGCTTATCTCTTTAATTATATGTCTTTCTATTCTACTAGACTTAAAGTCTTTCTAGGGTAAATGTGTGTTTTATTCATCTTTTTTATATCCAATGCTCCATAAATGTTAGCTGAAAAAATAAATGAATGAAAGCCTGAATGTGGCTGCTATTATATGCAGCTGAATTTTGGCATTCAAACTCATCATTTGATAAACACTTACTAAACACAGACTAGTTACAAGATGCTGGGCTATGGTGCAGTGGGGACACAGAGACAATGTAATGCACTCTAATAAAGAAAGCTCACAGACCAATAAAGGAGACAAATGCTTACCTGCTTAATTAGACTGGCCTTATTGCCATATGGTGAGTATAATGTGCTGAGGGAGGAGGGAGAGGAATCTATTAATTTTGCTTCAGGTTGGGTCTGGTGAATTCATAGGGAAGGACTTTCAGAAGAAGAAACATTTCAGCTAGGTCACAAGAAAAGAGAATTTCTAAAGGGAAAAAGAATTCTGGGTCTAGGGCCAAGGATAAGGGAGACTGTCAGTCTGGTAGGCAGAATAAGGCCCACCCGCAAAACATTGCTGTGTCCGAATTCCTGGATCCTGTGAACATTTTCCCTTACATAGCAAAGGAATTTTGCAGATGTGGCTTAAATCAAGGATTTGAAATGGGAGATCATGACTTGGGTGAGCCCAATAAAATTATAAGCATCTTTATAAAAGGGCAGTACCAGAATCAGATTCAGAGAGAAAAATATAAGGATGAAAGCCAAGGTCAGAGATTGGAGTGATGCACTTTGAACGTGGAGGAATGGGACAAGTGCCCAAGAATGTTTGTGGCCTCTAGAAGCTGGAAAAGACATATTCTTCCCTGAATCCTCCAAAAGAGGTATACCACCACCTTGATTTTACCCAGTGCATTTTGGACTTCAGACCACCAGACCTGAAGATTAAAATTTGGGGTGGTTTTAAACCATGAATTTTGTAGTAATTTGTTACAGCAGCAACAGGAAACTAATACAGAAAGGATGTGAAATGGCAAGTTTCAGGAATAACATGCAAATAGACCACAGGGTTGGGGCTGGAGTGATAGAAATCGAAGATGTCAGTGCAGGAATGTTAATAACAAGATATAGGTAGTAAGTTGGGACTTTCCCCTCATGGCCCCTACAAATGTTTTTCACTCATTCTAACTTGAATCATCCAATAATACTTCATGCAGCTCTACTTTCTTTACCATTTTTAAATCATGAAAGCAATATGTATATGAAATACATTTCCTAAGAATACCCATGAATACCTACCTGAGATTCTGACCCACCCCCTTTTCACACATTCCCAAGATTCTTTACAGTATAAAATGGAGAATCAGTGGTTGCTTTTAGGTGAATAATCTGAACTATTTTTGAAAGCAAAGTTTGAAGGTGGAAGATACTAGTTAGCAGGCAGTGGTACAGGAAGATGAGGAAGCAGGTCAGCCTTAATACAGTAGTGTTGAATACTGGAAGAACAGAATAGACTTGGGAATGAATGGAGTTTAGTGATATTTTTAAAAGTGGCATACAAAGGAAGCTTCGAAAGCAGATCTGAAGCATATAGTTTGAGCAACTCAGCCTATTATGATACTATTTACCAAAATATAGAAGTAGAGAAGACATTTTTTGGACAATGAGGGGGGAGCAATATATGAAAGTATATTTGGGTCATGTAGATTTTAAATTGTCTGTGGAATCTTCTGTTAGAATTGTTTTGTAGTTAATGGAAATTATCAACCAGATGCTCAATAGAGACATGGAAGATAATATTGTAATTGTAATTGAAGTTAAAGATACGGATTAGGATAAACAAGGAAAAAATTATAGAGAACAAAGAGAAGAAGGCTAACACTCTCAACTCTGGAGCCTACAAATATTTATGAGACAGGCAAAGGGAATCAAAAGGGCAAAAAGGGAAGAAAAGCAGGCATGAAAGGAAATGTGAATCAGGAAGGAATTGGGTCAATGAAGCAAGCAAGGATATTTGAGGACACGATCAACAGAGTTTACGCACTATAAGGATAAAGAGACAACTGCTTTAAAAGTAATATGTTGCCATTAATAGTGGCCAGTGTTTTACTTGGACCAAGCTTGTCCAACCCACAGCCCACGGCCCACATGTGGCCCAGAACAGCTTTGAATACAGCCCAACACAAATTTGTAAACTTCCTTAAAACATTATGAGATTGTTTTTAGCTCATCAGTCATTATTAGTGTTCATGTATTTAATGTGTGGCCCAAGACAAGTCTTCTTCTTCCAATGTCGCCCAGGGAAGCCAAAAGACTGGACACCCCTGACAGACAAATGAGGGCATAATCAGAACATTTAATTAGCTTCATTTGCTTATTTCTGAATGGTAGGTAGTTTGGAAGTAAGATGAAGGGAATCTGTACTCCTTTGTTTCATTCCACTTATAAAGGAAAGAATTGGTTTTAGAATGAGAATGAACTGGATTAGGAGTCTTACTGTATACTATATTAGACAAGCTACTTCATCTCTGTAAGTCCCAATTTTATTATCTAGAAAGCATGGACATAGTATGTGCCATGTTTATTTCATTTTAGTTCTTTTCATTTGTGACCTATTTTCCCCAACATACTGAGGTGGTAAATACTTACTTCAAAGTTTCACAACCTTTAAATAAAATAACTATATTTATGGTGTCTGCCACAGTATTTAACAATGACATTTAACTGCAGATATTTTTAAATGCTAGCTCTTTGCCTATGTCTCCTATCTCTCCATTCCTGGCTGCTATGTAGCAATTATTTATGCTCAAAAAAAGATCCATTATATTTTATTTAATCCTTAAAGTTTTTACATTACTAAACACAAGATTATACCAATCATTTTCTTCACTCTAATCTAAATATAATTAAACTATCCATTTGTGCATGAAACAAAGCATTTTGTCAAATGCACAATTTACGTAAGCAATGCATGTTAAAGTTGTGGAATAAATTCCCTATGGAGGCGATAAACAGAGGCTCTTACAGACTCGACAACTAAAAGTTATCCAAAAAGCACAATATTTAAAATTGGCCCCAAGGAGATTTGTTTCTTATTTCATGAACCTATAATAATTATCTTGGGGAAAATCAACAGTACATGAATTTTGAAGATAGTGATACATTTTTTTTTTAAATTTTAGTGCCTACCATGATTCAGACATTGTTCTAAGAACTGAGAATATGAGATCATTAGGAAGTGGTCACTGTGGCAAGGGTCACATGGAAAAGAGACATGAAAATCAACAATTAAGCAAAGGGGTAGGTGTTAGAGGAATTATCAAGTCTATAGAAAGGGCTCGGTGCTGTTTTGACAGGTGATGGAAACATTCTCAGAGGAGGGTGACATTTGGGCTGACTTTGGACCAGGGTGGAAAGGGTTTTAAAAATGATGGGCAGGAGATTACAGGTAGAGAAGAACAAAAGGAGTGCATGGTGCATTTGAAAAGCCACCAGTGAAACTAAAACTGTACATTTGAGAAATATTCAATACCAGTTGGTGAATACGGAGGGATATATGTTTAGATCAACAAAATAAGTTTTAAGTCACTGGGGTAATTTTTTTTTACAAATTGGCACAGACACGGTTTAGTGTGTGTGTGTGTGTGTGTGTGTGTGTGTGTGTGTGTGTTTTGTTAACACAATCTTAACCAGAAGATCATTCACTCCTCTAGAGCCTGGCTGGTAAGGAAATGTTAAGGTTCCAGATCTTATATCCCAGCTTTTATACTGATCTCCAAAAGTTAATTCATAATTTGACTAAAAGGCTAAGGTGTCAATAAAATCTGCAGCCATATGGTCCTCAACAGATTCCCCTACAAGGTGATGAGGAATATAATACTCAATAGTCAAATAATTCTGTCCAAAATGCATGTGTTACTTATTTAAATATTGCCCTGAGAATTACACACCATGGTAGTTTGCTGTTAGCAACCTGGCATAAAATGCTAGAATGTCCTGCCAACCAACAGATTGGAATAGTAGCTGCCTTTACTATGAGATCATTGGCACACCTGCTGGGTGGCACCAGTTGAGGCTGAAAACTTGTAAAAGGATCCTGTTAGGAAAGGGCTTGTTCAATTCTCACGAAGTCTGGACCATACCATTCAGAGGACGAAAAGCCAATGGTGTTTAAGTAACTGAGTATCATAACCAGCTTTGTTTTATAAATTGTTGACCAAACTTCTATAATATCTAATTGACTAAGAAAATAACAATTGTATAAATAAAACTAAAAGTGAAAAAGAGGACATAAAATATACAATGACATAAAAAATTTAGATTACTTTGAATTTTTACTAAATTTGTAATTTCACATAATGGATGATTTTCTGAGAGCATAAATTACCAAAATTTACTAAGCAAAAAAAAAATATGAATCAAACACAAATATCTTAAAGTTCTAAATACCATCAAGTATAAACTCCAAAAAATTTTGACTATAGCAAATAACATAGATAAGTACTTTCAAAATTTCCAAGAACACAGTGTGTTATGAAGAACATAAAAATCAAAATTATGGTTGTCAAAACATAGAAACCTTTGAAAAACTTTTTAAATAAATTATTAAAATATAAAGAGTTTAATAATCTTTATGAATCCAGAAAAACACTGTCAAGGCTAGTTAATATTACCAGTATTACTTAGCTTTTATCTACAAATCCTAGGCAATGAAATGACTTGGGAAGTGAAAATAACAGCTGTAAATATAATTTTAAAAAGGGAAATGCAAAATATTGATTATCCATACATTATGGTTATAAAAACATAAAAATCAATTTCACTATAAATGGAGAAAAGGAATGTACTGCAGGATGAAAACATTGAGCACTCTGACAATATTGACAAAACGTGTCAAATTTTTCCAAATTGGTATTATTCACTTCTAATCAAAATCCAAATGGAATTTTTATTGTTTCTTGAAACATTAATTCTAAAATTGGAATGAAAAAGTAAACAAGAGAGAAATTTAGAAAAAAAGAGAAAGTAAATGGGATTTGCCCTGCAAGATACCAAAATGCATTTTAATTCTCCTGTAGTACGGCCACAAAAACTGATGGACTTACCAGTGAAAGCTATATACAACACTGTAACAGATAGAATATATAAGAACAAAATGTGATAAAAGAAACATATAGGGAGTTCCCTGATGGTGTAGCGGCTTAAGGCTTCGGCGCTGGCGCTGTCAGCACTGCGGCCTGGGTTCGAATCCCAGCCAGGAAACTACCCACATACTAAATAAATAAATAAATAAATAAACATTCCCCCCTCCTCTTTACCCCACTCACCTTAAAAAAAAAAAGAAAAGAAAAGAAAAAAAAAAAGAAACATATACCATTGAACAGAGAAATCTGTTTATGGTAGTAAAAATTCTGAGACGGCCTCCAAGTTTCCCACCTCCTGGTATTCGACCCTGTAGAATCCCCACCCTTTGAGTATGGGTGAGGCCTATAAGTATGATGGGGTATCACTCCCCTGATTAGGCTACATTTTATGGCAAAAGTGAAGATGCTTTATAATTGTAACTAAAGCAACTAATCAGTTGCTCTAAAGTTAATAAAAAAAAAAGATTACCCTGGGAGGGCCCAGCCTAATCAGGTGACCCTTTAAAAGAGGGTCTAGAGGTCACATAGAAGATGTCAGAGAAACATAAAGCAACCTAGATGCTCTCCTATTGGGTGTAAAGAAAAAGCTACCACGTTGTGGAGAAAGCCACAAGTCCTACGACTGCCAGGAACTGAATTCTGCCAACAACCAGGTGAACTTGGAAGAGGACCCCAAATCTCAAATAAGAGTTCATGCTGGCTGAATATCATGATTTCAGCCTTGTGAGACCCTAAGGAGAGAGCCCAACTAATCTGCTCCCAGAATACTGACCCACAAAAGCTGTGTGATAATACACTTGTGCAGTTTTAAGCTGCTAGATTTGTGGTAATTTGTTATGCAGCATCAGGTAACTAATATATCACCTTAAATAAACATAAATCCAGACAGAGACTTATGCAAAGAGATATTTAATAAAGCATTATTAAAGTACCTAATTAAAATAATGGAAGGAAACACATATAAAATGAAATATTATTTAGCCTCCATGAATATTTTTTAAGTTAATCACTTGGAAAAATAGTCACAAAATATTAAGAGATAAAAACAGAATACAATGCAGTATAGGGAGTATATGTCTTATTATGAATAATATGAATATAGATGATAGAAAAACTAAATATCAGTATATAATACGATCTTTACAATCATAAGTAATTATACCAATTTTCCATATTGCTATATGTTTGCCCAAGTAAGAAAATGAACATGAACTGCTTTTCATAAAAATATATGTTTTTCTATCATTTTAATTTTCCTTACAAAAGGTTTTAAGATTTTAAAGGTCTATCAACAGATGAATGGATAAAGAAAATGTGAGATACACACACATATAACAGAATGGTGTTCAGTCTTAAACAAAAATAATAAAATCTTTTAATTTGTAACAACATGAATGTACCTTGAGGGCATGATGCTAAGTAAAATAAGCCACCTCAGAAAGACAAATGCTACATGATCTCACTTGTATGTTGAACCTGAAAAGTCAAACTCATAGTGGTGAAGGAGAAAGGTACATACCAGAGGCTGGGGGTTGGGGAAAATGGGGACATATTGATCAAAGGGTACAAAGTTGCAGTTATCCAGGAGGAATATGTTCTGGAGATTGAGTGTACTGCATGGTGACTATGGTTAATAATACCGCATTTTATACTTGAAATTTGCTAAAAGAATAAATCGCAAATGTTCTCACCACACAAAAAAGTAATGATAGCTATGTGAGGTGGTGGGTATGTTGGTTAGCCTGCTTGTGGTAATCACTTCGCAATGTATATGTATATCAAACCATCAAGTTGTCCACCTTAAATATATATAATTTTTATTCGTCAACTATATCTCAATCGAGCCAGAATTTTTTTTTAAATTATGGAATCAAATGATCTCAAATTTATTAAGAATCTGGATGATTTATATTATTTTAATTCTAGAACTCAAAAACACATTTTTCAATTCAAGAGTCATCCAGATAAACTACATTGTGCTAAGTATTTTGTCACTACAACAATTTCCAATATTCCCAGTTATAAAATCCACTTTCATGGGTCATAGATAAAAAAAAAAATACTAGAATAACAATCAGAATCTAATTAAAATAGGCTATGGACACACACACGTGCATATATGTACACACACACACACACACATTGCTCTGTTTATAATACCCATTTAAATGTTCCAAGTAGGTAACAGGCCTTAAGTATTTATTGGATAATGGAAAGAATGAAATGTATACTGTAGAAGAGTAATTCCCATAAATGCATCCACATGGTAGTACTTTAATGAAATATTTCAGACTTTGGAATGCACAATAGAGATTACTAAATGTCCCTTTGATGGAAACTTGGAGTCTCTGGAAATTATCTGATCCTATAGATCTTTGGGAATGCTATTTTAAATACAACTCTGTGAAGACAAACTTGTAGAAAGCTAATAGCAATGCAAATAATTCTTGTCCATAAAAATGCAACTTGTTTGTGTCTGGTGGGATACACTGATTAATGTCCTATGGTGTAGCATAGTTGTGGTGGATCCATTCCAAAATTCCTTTACTGCATTTAAATTTATGGTTCTTTGACATATCGTCTGATCCATTGTGTCATCTCTTCCAGTTCCTTCATTATTAGTAAGTTATGTAAATCTTTAATATATATTCATTTTATATCTTTATATGTCATGACTTTTTTTGAAAATTACCTTATAACTACCTTCATTTATTAAAATAAAGTGAGTCAATGAAGGTTTTGAGATAAGAAAAGTATTTTTTACAGTTTACAGAAGAAATTACAATAAGCTGCCTTTGGTTAGATTTTGTATTCTAGTGAGTGCTTAGTATTGTATTTTAATTAATCAGAAACCAAATGAACAACAATATGAAGCTACCTTCAAGGCAGTTAAATAAGAAGTCAGTGGAATTGCAAAGATGCACAGGAAAAGTCTATTTCCATAACAATATCCACTAACAAGAACTAAATATATTTTGAGGCACTAGGCTTTTCTCTCAGCTTTGGAAAGGCTTAGAAACTACCTACCCATCTGATGGGACTGGTGGCTGGGATGCAGCTTTCTAGAAAAAGGCTTCAATATCAAGGTCATTTGAAATGTATGCAATCATTTCTTGCAAAGTCTGTAACCAGCTATAGCCTAGAGAACCCCTGGCACTAGCCAATGCTTGTCTGCAACTACAAACCTGAAGAAGAATACAATTTAGGTGGTTACATGCAATCAGGACTAAAGCTGCCTGTTTATAACGCCCAATAAAGCTTCTTACCAGGTGTGCAAACTTGGACAAATTAATAACACTTAATATCTCTATCCCTCTGTCCTCTCATCTGTAAAGTGGGCAGGGGGACAGTCTTCCCCTCAGAGGATTACAGCAAAAATTAAAAACAATAATGTCTGATTAGCAGTAAACATTGGTACTTAGTTGGGTGCATATTACCCTTTACTGTTACAACCTACTGAACATTTACAGGCTGTACTGATAATTATTGCCTTCAGTGAATTAACCACGTGTAGGAATTACAAACTTAAATTACTGGGAATCATTGGGCAAATGGAAATATTCCATACACTGCCAGAAAATTCTTTAAAACTTAATATAACTCCTACTCATTTGGTGACAGGGGAAAATCCAGGAAATGGATGAACACGACTAACTAAAATGGGAAGTGCCCTGTGCACCAGAATAGAGGGCATAAATAAAAACACTGCACGGTTTCCATCTGCCACCTTTCTAATTCACCTTTCTTATGCTTTCTGTATTCATCACGGCCCCCAACTGTAATTCAGCTGCAAAAGCTCCTACCAAAGAAACTCTCTGGGTTCCAAAGTGAGCAGATTGGATGAGGCAAGTGAAAAACCAAGGAGGAAAAGCCAATATATGCCATCATTGCTCTTGTGGGCTGCGAACATGATCCTAGCTGAGTGGATGGCCCTCTGCTGTGAGTTCTTCCTGCCAGTATCTTTAAGGGAAAGTTGGATAAACCTGCCTCTGATGACATTTCTGTATGTTAAAAATTCAACACACTGAGGAAACAACTGTCAAGAAAAAAAAAGGTGGCATTGTGTTCATTAGAATTCCAACAATGTGGCAAAAAGTTTTTAAACAGTTTTACTTTCCCAGTTAAACTTAATGGAGCCATAGCCATATCAACTTCTGAGGAGAGTAGGGTAGTGAGAGAAAAGCAAAGGGAGGCAGTGTTCCTCAATGTGGGCCACATCCTGGGATCACTTGGGGTGCTTTCAAAAGAACTAATGACCCAGGTGATGCCCAAACTGTTGGCCCGTGGACCACGTTTTGAAAAACAAAGGTTTAAGCAATAGTAAGTTCCCCATGACAGAGTTTCTCAACCCCATTGCTATTGACACTTTGGGCCAGGTAATCCTTCATTGTGAGGGGTAGGGTTGGGCTGTCCTATGCATTGTAGGATGTTTAGTGGCATTCATGGCCTTTACCTACTACACATCAGTTGTACCTCCCCCAAGTTCAAAAATGTCTCCAGACATTGCCAAATGATTCATGGCATGACCTGATCATTACCTCCATATCACAAGTTCGATCACTAGCTAGAATAATTAGCTATATCAGTTCTGAGGCTGTGCAACACAGCAAAGCTGGTTATCTTTCATAAAAGTACTTAGTACTCACCTCTGGGTTCTCAGTGTGAACACGACAACTGAGGATATCAGAAAAATATAAGCATTTTTCCTAAGCATCAATAGTCAATATAATCCTCTTACAAAGGAAACAAAAAACAATGTAAAGCTTTGTACTTGTTTTCAAATAACTGCTAAAATTAAAAGATGTGAATGCATTTGTGCAAAACAGAAAGATGGCCCCCAAAGATGTCTGTGTCCTAATCCCCAGGATCATTGAATATGTTATCCAATGTGGGAAAAGGGACTTTGCAGATATGACTCTTTTAAGGATCCTGACATGAGGAGACTGTACTGGATTCCAAGATGGGGCCAATGTAATCACACGGTCCTTTAAGAGAGTGATAAGAATATTCAAGTTAGGGAGAAGGCCAAGTGATAACAGAAGCTGAGATTTGAATGTTGAAGCCATGAGCCAAGGAATGTCAGCAACCAGTGGAAACCAGAAGAATGAAGAATCAGAATTCTACCCCTGTCTCCCCAGAAGAATCAGCCCAGCCAATACCCGGACTACAGCCCTATAAAACTTATTTCATACTTCAAACCTTCAAAACTGAAAGAGAACAAATTTGTGTTGTTTTGAGCCACAAAGTCTGAGAGAAGTTGTTGCAGCAGTAATCGGAAGCCTAGTACAACATAGAAGGAGCCAGAAACTTAAAAGAAATAGTGTACTTCTTATCACCGGCATTTGTAGATAATCATGGTAATCATTTGTACATTCATATCTGATTTCCAATATTCTGTTGTCCACGTTAATCTATAACAACTGTTAACCTTTGTTGAGCACTTACTAAATGTCAGGCATGCATCTAAGTACTTTACATAAATCATTTTGTTAATCTTCACAAATTTTCAACGAGGGAGACATGACTGATGTCTACATAAATTACCTTTCCCAAGGTTTCACAGCTAGAAAATAAGTTTCCATGTCTTCAGTTGACAATATATTTTAAACATTAATAATAAGTAGAAAAGGGTTAGCTCTGAGAACTCTGGTGCAAATATATCAACAACCAAAAACACACGCGATCCAAATCCAGTGACCCACCTTCAGGCAGTGTGCTCTCATTTCTTAGGGCAGCATGTACTTATAGCATCCATGCATGAACTGAAATTCTTTGCATCTGATATTTATGTGGTTTTCAACTAGATTTTGCTACAGTCACTCAACTTAAAGGTTTTCACTATCATGAGGCTCCTGCTTCTTCATCGCCAGAGCTGCACTATCTCCTCAATAAGAATATAAATTGCTTTATGCCTGTCTGATCTGGTTGCTTCTTAACTTTTGGGCACTTAGTATACAGCTTTCCTTGCTTGGGGTTCTTCTAAGAATTGAATCCTAAGGCTGAGTGTTCTTCCTACCACATCCAGGAGCACTGCACATAAATTCTTGCCACCTCCACAAGTTCAGATCAGAGGCAAATCAGCATATGATATCAACTATTTTCCAGAACCCTTTCAGTAGTTCTGCATATTATCTACCTCTCTGAGGTTAATGGATATAGAAACTCATTGAACAACATATGCCATGAACTATCCTAGATACTGGGGACACAACATATTTTTTGGAAGGCAGCTATGCTCACCACTATACCACCAACGCACATACAACATATTTTTTGGTGTATTAGACACCCCCATGTATAAGATGACTCCTACTTTTTAACCCAACATTAAGAAATCAGTATCAAACACTGACTCCCATATATAAGATGACCCCCAATTTTTGCTCTAACAATTTTAGACAAAAGTATCGCCTTCTACACAGAAAAATATAGTAATAGGTAATGAGGCAGTTCAAGCTTCCTCCTTCATCAAGCCTACATTCTTACCAGGCAAAATGCAAGCAGTCAAGTAATCTATTTCATTTAATAATAAATTTTGTGAGGAACATGAAACAGAACTATAGAATGGAGAGTTATAGAAGTTACTGTTTTAATTTCTCCAAGGTCTTGCCTATTATAACTTGGGACTTAAATCATGAGACATAAGCACTCACTCTGATGAAGCCAGCTGCTTCTATCTGGTGAGCTCTTCAATGTAGCAAGACATTGAAGATGGCCTCTGGCCAACAGCCACAGAAAAACTTGGTACGACAATTTTTAAGTAATGGAACCCTGCCAACAACCACTGAGTGAGCTTGGAAGCAGATCATGCCACAATCACACTTTGGAATGACTGCAGCCTTGGCCAACCAACACCCTAACTACAGCCCTGTCAGCAACCCTGAGCCAAAAGACCCAGCTAAGCTATGCCCAGATTCCTAACCTACAGAAACCATAAGATAGCATTACATTTTAAGACATTAAGTCTTGGGTAATTTTTTAATGTAGCAATAGATAATACAGATGGGAAGAATGAGTGAGAAATATGAGCTTCAGATGTTTATTGAGGAGTTAGATTTTATTTAAAAGAAACTAGATGTGGTCAATATGGAGGGGAGATAGAGAAGAGAGCTCACAATTGAGGCCATGAACTTCAACTTAATGAGACCAAACAGTAAAATGAAAATCAGCAAAGTGAACTAGAAATTAATTAATGAGGTAAAAGGAAAACCAGGAGAAACTATTTTGAGATGAAAGTTATGGCCAACTGGGTCAAATTATGCAAAGGGATTCAGGTAAGGTGAGAACTGAAAATTGACCATTGGATGTGGTAACAGTGTTCATTAGTAACCTTATGACTGCTTTTCTGTGAGTTATTTAATTAGAACGTGGAGCTTTGGGCAGGAAAATAGTCAACCCAGCATATTTCTAACAAAATATAGCCATTTTGTGAGGAATGAAAACCTCATTGGTTGGGGCTAAGGAGAGAATGGAAGGTAAGATAGCAAAGATACTGATGACTGAAAACTCTTCGAGGAGTTTTTCTGTGGAGCCAATAAAGCCACAGCTCAAGGGAATGTTTTCCTTAAGATGTGTGAATAGAAGCTATATTTGTAGGCTCATGGGAACGATCCTACATCGAGAGATAAATTGGTGATGTAGGATAGCTGACGATTGAAGGAGCAGTCTTTGAGAGAGTTATTTGAAAACATAAATGTTAGGGTTGGCTTTAGATAGTAGCAGACAGATTTCATCTACTCTAAGTGGAGGAAAGAGTAGACTGGTAATTTAGTGATAGAAATCTGAGTTTCTTCTACTCCAGTGCATCATTAAAAAAAATGAAAGAAAGAAAAATTAAGTAGGAGGAGAGGTAAGCTGAGCACTTCACAGCTGAATACAAAAGGTGTGGAAGAAAGTAGGAAGTTTAAAGATAGAGGAGAATGTCCCCTGGGGATATTGATCACAAACATCAAGTCAGAAAGGTAGTATGATTTACTTGGGCAATGCTCAAAACCTTGGGTGACATCAGGAAGCAGGTGGACCATTGGATTTAGCTCAGTTTAGAGTTGTTTCCAAGTGGGTATAAGAAAGAAATAGACAACAGTTCTACAAGCTTAACAGGTTGCAATAGTTTTGAACTAGGAAACTGCAGCAATCAATTGTTCATGTATATGATGTCCATGCCAGAACCATATTTTTTCTAATAGTTCAGACCTGCCAATATAATGTCATGCTAATTGAAAGCTAACTTGTTCAAGTAGTCCCACAGAACGGCTTCATGATCATGATGAAGAAGCAGACACACATAATTTGACAGATTGAAAAGATCCAGTTCCTTTTAGCTGCCTGTGTTTTAACTCCCTGGGTAATATATCCAGTGTTTGCACTTAAGAAAAATGCGTTCAGGCATGATGGGGTCTAAATCCTCTCATACTGCCTGCCTGAAAGCTAGCCTACTCTTCTCTCTATGTTAACGTCAATGCAATCTATGGCCTTGACACTGTAAGTTAATAGGATTTACAACGTTGTTCTTGGAAAAATGGGCACAAATTTAAACTCCAGTAGATGTTATTGCAATCATGCCAGCAGAAATCCTAATTTTGAGAAACTTATGGGCTTAAAGGAATATAGATAAAAAATAGTTTCTCACCAATATCATGCAGAGAACTGTGGCATCACTATTTATCAGGCAAAATATGTACCTGAATTGTTGTATGGGCGACATGACGAAAAACCACACAGGTATTATCATCCAAAAATAGTAGATTTCATCTTCCCTATTGAGGGCATTTGTCAATAGATTCTACCATCTCTCTGTTTTCCATCTACCAATAATGAAATGCTTTGAACCAAAGGGATAGAAAGCCCTCTAATCCAGAGTTGTCAGTGCCACTAAACCCACTATTTTTTCACCTAGTAGTTAACATGTATCTTCTGGAATAGTTCTTTCTAAAAGCTAAACTATGTTTCATAAACAATATTCAACCCTTTAGAATGCTCAATGGTGTTATCCATTGACCTACATTAATTTGATTATTATAAAATGGTCCATGCAAGGTCTTTCTGGAAAAAAAATCCAGCCATAAGTGCCTCTATTTTTCATTATTACATGGCTGGATACTTTCCCAACAGCCCTTGTATATTAACTGTTACTTTTTAAATCTTATTTATTGAATCAAAAAGTGTTTCAAAACATCAAGTCTGAATAGGAGTGTTTAAAGGTGTCTTTGGAAGGCATTTGCCCAGAATATGCTATCAACTCAGGCCACACTTTTGCTCTCAAAATTCCTCCATTAAAAACTGACACATTTGGGAGAATTCCAAACCTTCTCTACTATGATATGTGTGCTTTGTTCCATCCCATTCTGGTCTTTCAGGCCACTTCACTTAAAAATGTAATTCATGATGACTGACACTCCCACTGAAATTTGCAACTATAATATTAATGTATTCTAGCAGCTACGATCACGCATTCCTCCTCTTCCATTTGCTCACATGGACTTTCTCCCCTAAAGACAGCACTTGTTAGAAATGTGCTGGGTTGACTATTTTCTTGCCAAAAGCTGCAGATTCTAATTAAATAACTTACAGAAAAGCAGGCATAACACAAGGCTGAATTACAAGGCCTTGGGAATTCAATGTGTTCCAGGTGGGAAAGGGCAGTGGGGATAGTCTAAAGTTCCACTGGCCTCTAGGAAGAGACAGAGCGGCATAATGGAAAGCCTGTTGCCCTTTATGTCCTAATCCTGGGCTTCAGTCCCCGCTATGTTGCTTCAGGGAAAATAAATTTATATCCTGCAATTGATTTTCTCTACAAGAATAGGCAACATAATAATGACCTTGCCTATCTCAATGCACTCTGTAATGTAAAACTATTATCCTGATTTCCTCTGTGCCTATCATGCATTCCATGTGTGGCATGCTTAACACTGGATACTGACTGAAAAATACTATTTCCATATGCATCACTTCTTTGAATACTTCAATTGGTCCCACTCATACCAACCCATTTTGTAACAGATATGAGATGGTATCCTCAGGAATCATACTGTAAATGAAGAAACTGAGGTCACATCATTTATAATTAGATGAGCTCCAAAAATAAGCAGATACACAGGACTGTTTTAACATACCAATTTAATGCACAAGTGGATGGCCTTCATAGATCTGTAACACTGCTTCCTACCTAAATATTGGTAGCTGAGCTTTTGTTTGTTTCTTTGTTCAAAGTAGGATAATATTGTCTAAATCGCTATACAAAAATGTATCATATTTCTTAGAGCTGGAAAGCGTCACCTGAATTTCCTTGCATATGTTCACACATATAAGCAAGAGTGCCTTTGAAACCCATTGTAAATGTTGAAAGGATAGTGCTTTAAGTCCAGAAAAAAAACCTTCAGTTTTGCTCACTAACAACGCTGTGTCTGGAACGACAACATGTTTTTCCAAAAGTCTAATCACAGCTCTATTATTTCAATTGAACTAATTGATTCTCCACCAGATGCTGATGAGGCATCAGCTTGAGGACCCTTAAATTACACAGGCCTTTCCAAAAGCCTATACAGTGAGTCTTCACCTAACATTGTCAAGAGGTTCTTGGAACTGTGGTAAAATCGCATGTAATGAAACCATTTTACCTTAGACTAATTGATATAAACAAGAGTTAAATTCCTATGGCATCTCATCAGCATTATAAAGAAATGATGTTCGATTAAACAGTGTTATTTGAGGACCTATTGTACTTAATTTTGAAGTTATAATTTTGCATCCTTTTTTCCTTATATAGTGAGGGCAGAATTGTATAAGCTTTATGGCTTATCAAAACTAGGTTCTCCCCAGCTCACCATATGTACATAAATACCCACTATCACAATCCTGTCAAGTTGACTAAACAGTTTTACTTTTCTAGAGACCCCAAAACATCGAAAATATAATGAAATAACAAGCTCTTATTCACCAGTTGGTGAAGACAGTCCCTTCCACGTGGATTAGCAGGTGATAATTTACAGCACAGGATTTGCAAAGGAGTGTTGATGGGCAGAATTATAGGAAGAGCAATAAATTAGCAGTTAAGAAACCTAGATTCAACTCCAGAGTGTGCCACACTCCTCACTAACATTAAGATCTTTGCAAAGTTTCTTAAACTCTATAAGCTTTAGTATCCTTATCTTTGTGATGAAAGAATTGGACAAGGTTATCACTATAATTTTTTCCTGGAACGTTTAAAATGATATAATCTAGTATTATTCTTTAAAATCATATCATTTTAGACTCAATCTCATAATGTAAAAAATGGAGGCTATGGGAAGAGGGAACTCTCCCATCCTGAATGCCTACCTAAACTCAGGCCCGTCAAACTGGGAAGTGTCTCCTCCCAATAGTAACTTTGGTCTGCCTGCTTCAACTGGAAACACTAGAAGACATACTATGTCACACTTCACTTCACCAAGTGGTCAAACACAGTTTCCATATATTATTTTAATTCTGGGAAGAAAAGAGCTAAATTTCACATGTAAATGATTTTCAATGCTTCCTTACTTGTTCTCATGACAGTGATATTCAATAAATTCAAGAGTGATTAAATAATATTTACTTCTTGGGTAGCTATCTCTAATGTGGCTCATCAACTTCATCCCTTCCTTATGTACATGTCATTCCTCCATTGAGAGTTGGAGTCTATTCCTCCACTCCTCTCGAATTTGGGCTGCCCTTGTGGCTCACGTGATCAGTAGAATGCAATAGAAATGGCATTCTATACCCATGTTACACAGCAATAGACAACCAGAACACATCCTATGCTAAACCAAACACTTTTACTTTCTTTTTCTGTCTATACAATATAAATACAGGTTGTAATTCAATTTAGATCTTATACTGTCATTTCTTTTCACCTCAGGTGTAAAGAAATGGATTTCGGTGGTATTTCACTTCATACTTAAAGACTTAATTTAACATTGCAGCTTTTCGTTTGTTTGTTTTTACTAGCTATGACACTCTTTTGGTTCCTTCTTTCATTCTTACTTTCTTTATTTGTTTTTTAGTATTTCTTAGGGCTAACCTCTCAAGTAACCAAACAAGAAATGAATGTACAATCTTTACATTCAAAAAATAATCTGTTATAATTAGAATGCCATATAGAACCTAGAGCCAATTCAATAGGTTACAAAATCTTTATCTTAAAAGCAGTGTTACCTTGATTAGGAATTTCAATGAACTGATGATTTGCATGTGGGCAACAGTCACGCAATTCCTAAAATTGATATTGATAGTACAGAATTGAAGGAAATACACAAAGCAAAGGCCACTTATTTTTCATACAATTTCTCACAAGCACAATTTTATTCTCTACACTAATGTTAAATTATAACAAAGGGAGCTTCCTCCACATAGGTTTTGGAATTCTTCACAAGGTTTATGACTGGGAAGTGCTGACAGGAGAGTACACAGTACCAATTCTCAGTGTCGTAATTGTGCTTGGAAAGAAAGCCAGTTCTAAAATAGCAACTATCCAAGCAGCAGATGTGTTTGTAGATCAACGTATTGATTTTTGTATAACACAAAATAAAGATCAAAGCGCATAAAATCAATTTAGTCAAGATGATAGAAATCAGAATTTTGTAGAACTGGATCTGTAATTAGAACTCTACCTAAACTGAACTATAATTTCATGAACATAAAAACAAAGATGATAGGTAAAAATCTGTATCACATTTATGTTTAATATTCATGGACTATTTAGGACACTCGAGAAATTAGAGCCTACTACATCTTTTTAAATACAAAAAAATTGCATTAAGGGATTTGTTCAACACCATTATAATCTATGTAAAAGGTACATATATTCTACATATGTATATTTGCATGATACTAGCACTATGCCATGATCTTCAGTTAACTCAAGGTTAGTTATATGGAATCTAAATTCTCAGACTTCCGCAAGACCAACAGTTAGCCTATGATCAGCGATCATCTTTTCAACATTTTTATATTGTAGTTTAGATAACTTCTTAGTTGTAAGGAATTTTATAGGTTATTGCATAAAACTCATGCATAGCTCTTTAATATATGTACACATGTGCCTGAGTGTGTGTGCATGCATGCACGCACACACACACACACACACACACACACACACACAAGTAACCAGGTATTTTTTTCCATTTATACAACATCTACCAATCCCCATGAGGTGTCGGTTATCTGAGAGTCTATTATGTATCAAACTTTGATTGAGCTTGTATAATTAATATACTTACAATTACTTTGATTGTGAAAACATTGGAAAGCTATGACTTAAAGCATTGGCCAGCAAATGACAGACCACAGGCCAAATCAGGCCCCCTGCCTTTTCTGTAAGGCCCACAAACTAAAAATGGTTTTTACATTTTTAAATAATTGGGAAAAAAGATTTTTGTGACACATAAAAATTATGTGAAATTCAAATTTCAGTGTCCCTAAATAAGGTTGTACTGGAATTCAGCTACGCTAAGGATGACTTCCTATTTGTGAATTAAAACAGCATTTTGGTCCTTCGATACTACATTTATTTTTTGGTAGATGAATAATTTTCAGAGAAAATACAAATCATAGAAACAACACGTCCAATATCTACATGATTGAGACAAATAGTAGGGTCTTTTTCACATACATGGATATCTCAAAGTTTAAGTGACTTTTAGAAATGGCATAATCTTTAAGAGAAATATGTATTTATGCAATATTAGGTAAGTAAATTACTGAGAATACTGAGCAGATCCTGAAGGGTTTCTATTTGACAACTGAGGGGCATGTTAAAATCTTGAGCACTACTAGATAACTCCTTTTTTTAACTCAACCGCCTCGATGGTAGTAATTGAAGTAGTAAGAAGGTGACATTTCTGACTTTCGACTTGTGTTCAGATAAAATTATTTAGGACATGGTACTGAAAAGTCATTCTTTAAATAGCTGCTGTGATTGAGAAGTTGACGGTTTTGTGCCCCAACAGGTTAGATCTCTACAGGAGTACATTTCTCTATTCATGTCAAGCCACAAAGCTATCAGAAAAGAAAATTGTTATAGATTATAATCCTTAATCTCCCATCTACGGGCTAGCTCAGAGAACACAGCAGCCACTCAAAATAACACAAACCAACTTCCCTGACTCTCACCATGTCCTCCCCTCCCCAGCAAAATGAGGTATTTTATTCCCCTCAGTAACAAACTTCAGATTTCAACAGCTGTCTCTCCAGCTCTGACAGTGCATATTCCTTTCTCAAAAAATGTACCCCCTTCCTTAATAATCAAAGCAAAAGTTCACTTTAAAAA